>JAQIHA010000594.1:7500-13726 GCA_028751875.1 Rapana venosa | reverse complement strand
TGATGAAGAAAATACCAATGGCCATACCGGATCGGTCGTCGCCCGGGTCAACAAGGACCGCACCTTCTGTCTCCCATCAGGACAGAGGTGTGAAGTACGCTACTGGTGGAACCCGAATCTGTGTAAGAGATTATATTACCGCGGCAACATGGAATGTCAGAACACTTGCCCAAACAGGAAAGCTACAAGAACTCAACCACGAACTGAAGAAGTACACCTGGCATATAGTGGGCCTTTGTGAAGTCAGATGTAAGAATTTTGGCGAATATCTTACTGATGATGGACATGTACTCTACTACTTCAAAAAGGCGTTTGACCGTGTATGGCACGACGCATTATGGGCCACGATGAAGAAATACAACATGGGACAAAAGATCATTCGGACCATCAAAGAGCTATACACAAAAGCCACCAGCGCAGTACTTTTCCAAGGCATAGTTGGAGAGTGGTTCCATACCTCAGTGGGAGTTCGTCAAGGTTGTCTCCTATCGCCAACACTGTTTAATGTCTTCCTTGAGCGCATAATGACTGATGCCTTAGAAGATCACACTGGCACAGTCAGTATTGGAGGGCGGATAATCACCAACCTCAGGTTTGCTGATGACATCGACGGACTTGCAGGAAATGAACAGGAACTATCCAACCTAGTGTACCACCTGGACACAACATCCTCCAGATATGGCATGGAGATCAGTGCCGAGAAAACAAAACTCATGACAAACAGTGCCCAGCCAATCACTACCAAGATCAAAGTTAGTGGAGAAGAACTTGAGGTTGTAGATCACTACAAGTACCTTGAAGCTATTATTAGTGAAGAAGGTTTAAAAACCGAAATCTTCGCAAGAGCTGCACAAACAATAGCAGCAATGGCAAAGCTCAAGACTATCTGGAAAGACCGAAACATCTCTCTCAGGACCAAGGTCAAGCTACTGCATGCACTAGTCATCTCTACATATCTTTATGCGTGCGAATCCTGGACAGATCTACAAAGGAGGATCCAGGCTCTCGAGATGAGAAGCCTTAGAAGACTCCTTGGCATTTCATACATGGACCACACTACCAACAACGAAGTCCTACAAACCATCACCCAACAAGTAAAGCGCTACAAAAACATGCTGACCACAGTCAAGAAAAGGAAGCTCAGATGGTACGGACATGTGACTAGATCAGATGGGCTCTCCAAAACCATACTGCAGGGAAGAGTGCAGGGGAAGAGAAGGCGAGGCAGACAGAGGAAGAAATGGGCAGACAACATCACTGAATGGACAGGGAAGAGCTTCTCCATAACCCAGGCACTTGCACACAACCACCGTAAATAGAGCCAGCTGGTGCAACGTTCGTCAATGCAGTGCCCCTACGACCCCGGAGGGGGGTTATGGGAGCAGATGAGATGAGATGAGCCTATTTATCATTGCATATAACTTGCAGAGATGAAAAATTGCGAGGAAAATTAAGAATGGCGAAGAAGAACAATTGTAAAGAAGAAGAAAAACAGAGTACGAAGAAGAAGAAGAACAGATGACGAAGAAGAATTGCAAAGAAACAGAAGAATACCAAGGAGGAGGAGGAGGAGGAGGAGCAGAAGAAGAAGAAGAAGAAGAGAGAAGAAGAAGAAGAAGAAGAAGAAGAAGAAGAAGAAAAGAAGAAGAAGAAGATTGCAACGAAAAATGAAAAAAATGCATAGAAGAATGCACAGAATGCAAAGAAGAATGCGGAGAAAATGAATGTAAAATAGCCTGCAAAGAAGAAGACTGGAAACAGAAAAAAGATGAAGAATGCAAAGATGAACAATGCAAACTAGAGGAGAAAATAAAATCTGAGACAGAGACAGAGAAACAGAGACATACTTATGAGACAAACAGATAATTGTAATTGTAGTAGGTGTGGTGGTCGAGGTGGTGGTGAAACTAAGGGCACCATTATTTAAAATGAGTCTTCGCCTAGATCCCTGTCCCAAAGCAAGCTCAACTCTAACTCAGAACAAAAGTGTTCCTCACTTGGTATTAGGTAGTGACGCCACCATCTGTATGACGTCACGGTAGACGTAATAGAGGAGGTTGTCGATGACGTGAAGGACACCGTTCAGCACGGGAATGTTCGGCTGCACCACACGGGCCCGTACTCTTCCGTTAGAAACGTACACTGCACACACACACACACACACACACAACACACACACACACACACACACACACACACACACACACACACACACACACACACACGCGCGCGCGCACGCGCGCACGCACGCACGCACGCACGCACACACACACACACACACACACACACACACACACACACACACACACACACGCACACCCACACACCCAAGGCAGAGTGTTAGAAATTACTGCACAAACAGACAGACGTTAGAAATGTACTGAAGAAACAGACAGACCGTTAGAAATGTATGTACAGAAAACAGACAGACCGTTAGAAACGTTACTGCATACACACACACACAACACACACACCACACAACACACCACACACACACACACACAACACACACACACACACACACACACACGACAGGCAGACGGACGGACAGATCTTTAGAAACTACCCTGCACAGACAGACAGACAGAAAGACTGTTGGGGTGAATGGTTTTCTTCTCCTTCTTCTCTGCACTCCCAAAGCAGGCAGGGTGCACAGTGCCAGGTCTTCTCCTGTGCCTGTCCTGTTGCAGGAGGTCTGCCTGCCGGCCTCAGCCCACACTGTCAGACTGCAGAGCAGCTTACCTCATTGCACAGGTTGCATGCTGGGTATGTTTGTGTTTCAGCAACCTAACCAAACGCTGACAGGAATTAAGGGATCTTTGACGTGCGTATTTGATGTTCTGCATGTGTATAATTATACAGGAAGAGTTAATGTCTTAATGAAAGTACATCTGTCTGTATCACATTTTTTGGCGAACAGATTGTAATTCAATCAAAGGGGTGGCATTCGTACTGACCCCAACCTCTTTTCCTGATATGTGTGTGTGTGTGTGTGTGTGTGTGTGTATGCGTGGGTGCGCGTGCACAACCACCCAACCAACCAACCAACCAACAAGCAGCCAACCAACCAGCCAGCCAGACGTCTGCTTAACACGCTACCTGCACAAACACTACTACAAGCCATAGTCATCAGTATGTTGTGAACACTTCAGCACTACAACTCACAGTTATTATTCTGTCGTGAAAACTTCAGCAACACTACAAGCCACAGTGATTATTCTGTCGTGAAAACTTAAGCACTACAACTCACAGTGATTATTCTGTCGTGAAAACTTCAGCACTAACAACTCACAGTGATTATTCTGTCGTAAATACTTCAGCACTACAACTCACAGTGATTATTCTGTCGTGAAAACTTCAGCATTACAACTCACAGTGATTATTCTGTTGTGAAAACTTCAGCACTAACAACTCACAGTGATTATTCTGTCGTGAAAACTTCAGCACTGCAACTCACAGTGATTATTCTGTCGTAAATACTTCAGCACTACTTCTCACAGTGATTATTCTGTCGTGAAAACTTCAGCACTACTTCTCACAGTGATTATTCTGTCGTGAAAACTTTAGCACTAACAACCCACAGTGATTATTCTGGCGTGAAAACCTCAGCACTAACAACCCACAGTGATTATTCTGTCGTAAATACTTCAGCACTACAACTCACAGTGATTATTCTGTCGTGAAAACTTCAGCACTAACAACTCACAGTGATTATTCTGTCGTGAAAACTTCAGCACTACTTCTCACAGTGATTATTCTGTCGTGAAAACTACAGCACTACAACTCACAGTGATTATTCTGTCGTAAATACTTCAGCACTACAACTCACAGTGATTATTCTGTCGTGAAAACTTCAGCACTACAACTCAGTGATTATTCTGTCGTAAATACTTCAGCACTACAACTCACAGTGATTATTCTGTCGTGAAAACTTCAGCATTACAACTCACAGTGATTATTCTGCCGTGAAAACTTCAGCACAACAACTCACAGTGATTATTCTGTCGTGAAAACTTCAGCAGCAATACAACTTACAGTGATTATTCTGTCGTGAAAACTTCAGTACTAACAACTCACAGTGATTATTCTGTCGTGAAAACTTCAGCACTAACAACCCACAGTGATTATTCTGTCGTGAAAAATTCAAAACCACAACCCACAGTGGTTATTCTGTCGTGAAAACTTCAGCACTAACAACCCACAGTGATTATTCTGTCGTAAATACTTCAGCACTACAACTCACAGTGATTATTTTGTCGTGAAAACTTCAGCACTAACAACCCACAGTGATTATTCTGTCGTAAATACTTCAGCACTAACAACCCACACTGATTATTTTGTCGTAAATACTTCAGCACTACTTCTCACAGTGATTATTCTGTCGTGAAAACTTAAACACTAACAACCCACAGTGATTATTCTGTCGTGAAAACTTCAGCACTAACAACCCACAGTGATTATTCTGTCGTAAATACTTCAGCACTACTTCTCACAGTGATTATTCTGTCGTGAAAACTTCAGCAGCAATACAACTTACAGTGATTATTCTGTCGTGAAAACTTCAGCACTAACAACCCACAGTGATTATTTTGTCGTAAATACTTCAGCACTACTTCCCACAGTGATTATTCTGTCGTAAATACTTCAGCACTACTTCTCACAGTGATTATTCTGTCGTGAAAACTTTAGCACTAACAACCCACAGTGATTATTCTGGCGTGAAAACCTCAGCACTAACAACCCACAGTGATTATTCTGTCGTAAATACTTCAGCACTACAACTCACAGTGATTATTCTGTCGTGAAAACTACAGCACTACAACTCACTGTGATTATTCTGTCGTACATACTTCAGCACTACAACTCACAGTGATTATTCTGTCGTGAAAACTTCAGCACTACAACTCACAGTGATTATTCTGTCGTGAAAACTTCAGCACTACAACTCACAGTGATTATTCTGTCGTGAAAACGTCAGCACTAACAACTCACAGTGATTATTCTGTCGTGAAAACTTCAGCGTGCCATGCAGACTGTCTTCATTGGTCAGCGTTGCTCCATCAGGAAGAAATAGCGCGTTGTCCTTGACAACGTGGGCTTCGTACACCTGCGCCGGAAGCGGAAGTAAGGGAAGAAAATCACGTGACTCAATTTGCAGAAAGTTTGAAAGAGTTTGAAAGTGTGTGTGTGGGTGTGTGTGTGTGTGTGTGTGTGTGTGTGTGTGTGTGTGTGTGTGTGTGTGAGTGTGTGTGTGTGTGTGTGTGTGTGTGTGTGATCAACCACCTACTTACCTGCTTTCCCACTCATTCACTGCTTCTCTTTTCGAGCAGTGCCTGCCACAGCTTATACCCGCTGTCACAAAGATAGTAAACTCATCTCTTGTTTCGGGAAATGTTCCTTCAGCTCTCAAAACTGCTTTAGTCACACCATTACTCAAAAAGCATGACCTTGACCCTAACAATCTGAAGAATTACAGACCTGTTTCCAACCTACCTTTTATCTCTAAAGTCCTTGAAAGAGTAGTTCTGAAACAGCTCAACAACCACCTTCTCTCCAACAATCTTATTCCTGCGTTTCAGTCTGCCTATTGCGCCAACCACAGCACTGAAACCACCCTAGTTCACACCTTAAACATGCTTCTACTTGCTTCTGACTCAGGCAAAATCTCCCTCCTCACTCTACTCGACTTATCTGCAACCTTCGACACTATTGACCACTCTATCCTTCTCTCCCGTCTTCAAGAAACGTTTGGTGTTACTGGTACAGCCCTCACCTGGTTTAGCTCATACCTGACTGACCGATTTCAGTTCTGGGCCCTGTTCTTTTCACTCTCTACACCGCTCCACAGTCACATATAATTAACCGTCATCAGATCAACCATCACTTTTATGCAGATGACTCTCAGATTCTAAGCAGTGACACTCCTGAAAATCTGTCTTCCCTCTTGATGAATATGGCCTACTGCTTTCAAGATATCCCAAACTGGATGATAGAGAACAAGTTACAACTAAACGCTGATAAAACTGAAGCCATGCTTGTAGGGACCAAAAACAAGCTCTCTTCCATTACAATAGCTTCAATAGAATTCGGCAATGCATCAGCCCTCTATCCACTGCTGTAAAGTATCTAGGGCTCATTATTGACAACACACTCTCTATGCAAAAATTCATCACCCAGACCTGCCAGTCCTGCTTCTATCAATTACGGTGTATTAGTGCAATTCGAA
>JAQIHA010000594.1:0-5000 GCA_028751875.1 Rapana venosa | reverse complement strand
TCGTCTTTTACAATGTTCTCAGTGTTTGCTGTGAAATAGAGCACAGCTAAAAAGTGCACTAAACCTTTTTGTAATAAACAGTCACTGCAGAGTGTGCTTAACACCTCATCTGGAGGCAAGAAACGATTTGTTTTCAGTGAAGTGCAACACGTGTCCACATGAAGACTAAAAGCGTAACGGAAAATTATGCTGAAAGATCGCTTACGAGTTAACAAACCTGTTTTAGGAAGAGTAAATTTAATTTCAATTATTTACAAACAATAATCTATCGTAATGATATTATGATAATGTAATATAAAAAAGTTGATGGTAAATGATAACATAAAACCACAACCACCGGCACAACCAAAACACCATCAACAATGAAATGTTTAATACACAAATGAAAAATCATCAAAATCAGTCAAAAACCAAATCAATCAACTTATCCACCAGCCAGCCAGCCAAACAACAAACCAACAAACCAATCAACCAGCCAACCATCTTATTCACCCATCCACCAACCAATCAACCAACGATCCAAACCATCAATCAACCAGCCAAACAACCATGAAAAAGCAATCTAAAAATGTGTCAACAAATCAACTGCACACTCAAATGACCAACTAACCAACTTCTGATTAATCAACTATACGTGCAAGCAAGCAAGCAACAATGCAACCAACCAACCTAGCAACAAACCAACCGACCAACAGATGAGCTTCTGATTAATCAACCACGCAACCAACCAAGCAATCATGCTGCAAACCAACCATCCAACCAGCCACCCACAACCAAACAACCAACCAACCAACCAACCAACCACTACCAACCAATCAACCAACCAATCAGCCAAGCAAAACCAAGACTGGAAGACAGCCTATCACTGACTTGAAGAGGAACTGCTCAGGCCTGGGTTCTCTACATAGGTGGCCAGTGTGGAGTTGTGGGCCACAGGGGCGATAACCCTGCTGATGACGTGGATGATGCCGTTATCACTGACCAGGTCTGTCTTCAGGAAGCGAGCTCCGTTGATGGTCATCAGCTGAATCACACACAACACAACACACACACACACACACACACACACACACACACACACACACCACACCAACACCACCCCACTAACACACAACCAACACAGAGCCATGACACTGATCAGTCATGGAAGATAAGTCAGTCACTGACCAGTTATAGAAAGATAACAGACACTAACCAGTCATGGAAGATAACAGTCAGACACTGACCAGTCATGGAAGATAACAGTCAGACACTGACCAGTCATGGAAAATGTCAGACACTGACCAGTCATGGGAGATGTCAGACACTGACCAGTCATGAAAGATAACAGTCAGACACTGACCAGTCATGAAAGATGTCAGACACTGAACAGTCATGAAAGATAACAGTCAGACACTGACCAGTCATGGAAGATGTCAGACACTGACCAGTTATGAAAGATAACAGTCAGACACTGACCAGTCATGGAAGATAACAGTCAGACACTGACCAGTCATGGAAGATAACAGTCAGACACTGACCATTCATGGAAGATAACAGTCAGACACTGACCATTCATGGAAGATGTCAGACACTGACCAGTCATGGAAGATAACAGTCAGACACTGACCAGTTTTGGAAGATAACAGTCAGACACTGACCAGTTTTGGAAGATAACAGTCATACACTGACCAGTCATGGAAGTCACACAGTCAGACACTGACCAGTCATGGAAGATAACAGACACTGACCAGTCATGGAAGATAACAGTCAAACACTGACCAGTCATGGAAGATAACAGTCAGACACTAACCAGTAATGGAAGATGTCAGACACTGACCAGTCATGGAAGATGTCAGACACTGACCAGTCATGAAAGATAACAGTCAGACACTGACCAGTCATGGAAGATGTCAGACACTGACCAGTAATGGAAGATGTCAAACACTGACCAGTCATGGAAGATGTCAGACACTGACCAGTCATGAAAGATAACAGTCAGACACTGACCAGTCATGGAAGACACACAGTCAGACACTGACCAGTCATGGAAGATATCAGACACTGACCAGTCATGAAAGATGTCAGACACTGACCAGTCATGGAGGATGTCAGACACTGACCAGTCACGGAAGATAACAGACACTGACCAGTCATGGAAGATATCAGACACTGACCAGTCATGGAAGATGACAGTCAGACACTGACCAGTCATGGAAGATAACAGTCAGACACTGACCAGTCATGGAAGATGCCAGACACTGACCAGTCATGCAAGATGTCAGACACTGACCAGTCATGGACGATAACAGTCAGACACTGACCAGTCATGGAAGATGTCAGACACTGACCAGTCATGGAAGATAACAGTCAGACACTGACCAGTCATGGAAGATGTCAGACACTGACCAGTCATGGACGATAACAGTCAGACACTGACCAGTCATGGAAGACGTCAGACACTGACCAGTCATGGAAGATAACAGTCAGACACTGTCCAGTCATGGAAGATAACAGACACTGACCAATTATGAAAGATAACAGTCAGACACTGACCAGTCATGGAAGATGTCAGACACTGACCAGTCATGGAAGACGTCAGACACTGACCAGTCATGGAAGATAACAGTCAGACACTGACCAGTCATGGAAGACGTCAGACACTGACCAGTCATGGAAGATGTCAGACACTGACCAGTCATGGAAGATATCAGACACTGACCAGTCATGGAAAATGTCAGACACTGACCAGTCATGGAAGATAACAGTCAGACACTGACCAGACATGGAAGATACACAGTCAGACACTGACCAGTCATGGAAGAAGACAGTCAGACACTGACCAGTCATGGAAGATATCAGTCAGACACTGACCAGTCATGGAAGATGACAGTCACTGACCAGCCATGGAAGATAACAGTCAGACACTGACCAGTCATGGAAGATATCAGACACTGACCAGTCATGGAAGACGTCAGACACTGACCAGTCATGGAAGATAACAGTCAGACACTGACCAGTCATGGAAGATAACAGTCAGACACTGACCAGTCATGGAAGATAACAGTCAAACACTGACCAGTCATGGAAGATGTCAGACACTGACCAGTCATGGAAGATAACAGACACTGACCACTTATGGAAGATATCAGACACTGACCAGTCATGAAAGATAACAGTCAGACACTGACCAGTCATGGAAGATGTCAGACACTGACCAGTCATGGAAGATAACAGTCAGACACTGACCAGTCATGGAAGATGTCAGACACTGACCAGTCATGGAAGATGTCAGACACTGACCAGTCATGGAAGATAACAGTCAGACACTGACCAGTCATGCAAGATGTCAGACAGTGACCAGTCATGGGAGATAACAGTCAGACACTGACCAGTCACAGAAGATAACAGTCAGACACTGACCAGTCATGAAAGATAACAGTCAGACACTGACCAGTCATGGAAGATGTCAGACACTGACCAGTCATGGAAGACACACAGTCAGACACTGACCAGTCATGGAAGATGTCAGACACTGACCAATCATGAAAGATAACAGTCACACACTGACCAGTCATGGAAGACACACAGTCAGACACTGACCAGTCATGGAAGATAACAGTCAGACACTGACCAGTCATGGAAGATAACAGTCAGACACTGACCAGTCATGGAAGATAACAGTCAGACACTGACCAGTCATGGAAGATGTCAGACACTGACCAGTCATGGAAGATAACAGTCAGACACTGACCAGTCATTGAAGACACACAGTCAGACACTGACCAGTCATGGAAGACACACAGTCAGACACTGACCAGTTATGGAAGATAACAGTCAGACACTGACCAGTTATGGAAGATAACAGTCAGACACTGACCAGTCATGGAAGACACACAGTCAGACACTGACCAGTCATGGAAGATAACAGTCAGACACTGACCAGTCATGGAAGATAACAGTCAGACACTGACCAGTCATGGAAGATGTCAGACACTGACCAGTCATGGAAGACACACAGTCAGACACTGACCAGTCATGGAAGATAACAGTCAGACACTGACAAGTCATGGAAGATGTCAGAGACCCTCAGCTGCCATCACATCCACTGAGAAATCTGTAATATTCTGTAACATCTCCTCATTCCTGGTTTATTTTCTTTATTTTCAGTCAGTCATATGTTTACTGTAAAATGTGTTACGCTCTGTAATATCTTCTCAGTCATGGTTTATTTTCTTTATTATTTACCCAGTGATATGTTTACTGTAAAATGTGTTACGTTCAGTAACATCTTCCTCAGTCCTGTTTAATCTTTTTAAAATTTATTTACCCAGTCTCATATGTTCCCTGTGAAATTTGGTTTACTTTGTGATGTCTTCTCATTACTGTGGTTTAAAAAAAAATTATTCACCCAGTCATATGTTTAATGTAAAACGTGTTATGTTCTGCAATATCTTCTTAGTCCTGTTTCATTTTCTTTATTATTCCTTCCGTCATATATTTACTATAAAATAATGCTATGCTCTACTGTATCTTCTTAGTCCTGTTTCTCTATTTAGTATTATTGTTCCTTCAATCATATGCTTAATGTGAAATCTGTTTCACTTTATATAAATATCTTTTGAATACTATATTTTTTTCGAGATCATTTATCCAATCGTATTTCTAACAGCTTTATTTTGTCATGAAAAAGACGCATGACCGGACTGTCTTGACAAAATTCAAAGTAACCCCCTCTTCTTTCGGTTTTTTTTCGTTCTTTCTCTGTAATGAAGAACCCATAGGAAGTTAAAACCAACAAAGGCAGCTGCTCTCCGTCGGCAGAGGTAAAGGCAACAGACTGTCATTGATTCATTCCGGGAAGCCCGCCCCGTGTCTTGGAGAGCAGTGTTTAGAAAAGAGGCGGGACTGCGGCATCCATCACCTTCAGGGAGAAGTGAAGGGGGAGGAGGGGGGGGGAGCAGGGAACGTCAAGTGGGGTACAGTGTGCAGCGTGATTGATTAAGTGTGTGTGTGTGTGT
>JAQIHA010000593.1:5000-7500 GCA_028751875.1 Rapana venosa | reverse complement strand
TTTCCCTCCTTCCCCCCCCCCCTCTCTTTCCCCCTTCCCCTCTTTTCTCCTCCCCCTTTTTCTCCTTTCCCCCTCCCCCCCTCTCTCACTCCTTACTTCTCCCCCTTTTCCCCCCTCCCCCCCTCTGGGTCCCCTCCCCCTCCCCTCTCTTCCCTTTTCCCCCCCCCCACTCTCCCTCCCTCCCTCTCTTTTTCCCCTCCCCCCCCTTTTTCTCCCCTCCTCCCCCCCCTCCCTCCCTCCCTGGACATTCTAGGGGGCTTCCACTAAACGGACAAAAGATTTTACAATTCCAAGGGGGCTTTTTCTCGTTTTGTTTTTGTTGTTTTTTTTTGTTGTTTGTTTTTTTAGTAGTTTTGCTTTTACGCTTTTCCCTGTTCGTGATTTTTAATTGCGGTAAATTGTTATGTGTTCATACCCCTTTTTGGAACAAGGGAAGGACTACAGCAAACACTGGTGTATGGACCCTTTTCCCTGTGTCTTTTTTAATAAGGATGGGGGGGGGGGGGGGGGGGGGGGGGGGGGGGGGGGGGGGGGGGGGGGGGGGGGGGGGGGGGGGGGGGGGGGGGGGGGGGGTGGGGGGGGGGGGGGGGGGGGGGTTGGGGGGGGGGGGGGGATTTCCTTTCCCTTTTTTGGGCCCTTTTTCCTTTAATCCATCATCCCCGGAATTTTCCGGGAAGTCTTTTTGTGTGTTTGGGGGGGGGGGGGGGGTGTTGTGTGGTGTTTTTTGTTTTGGGTTTTTTGGGATGAGGGGTTGTTTTGTGTTTTGTGTTTGAAAGGGGGTGCGGGTGTTTTGTGTGTGTGTTTGTGGAGGGGGGGGTTGTGTGTGTTTTTGGAGGGCGTGTTTTATGTGGGTGTTTTTTGTGGGTGTGGGGGGGGTGTGTGGTTTTTGGGGGGGGGGGGGGGGGTTTTTTGGGGGGTTTGTTGTTGGTGTGTGTGTGTTTGTATGTGGTTGTCGTGTGTGGGTGTGTGTGTAGTGTGGTGGGGGTTGTTTGTGTTATGTGCGTTGTGCGGTGTGTGTGCGTGCGTGCGTTGTACTGCGGGGGTTGTGTGTCGGCGCCGCGTGCGCGGCGTGTGGTTGTGGTTGTGTGTGTGTGTGTTCTTCGCTTAAACGCGGGTTTCTTCGCTTTACCGTCTTTCCACTTTAATGATTTTTGACGATGGGACAAGTTATTGGGGGGGAAAAAGGCAAAGACTAGAAACAATGAGCATGTTGTTTTGGAGCGCCTACAGAGGGGGAAAAAAAGAAGGGAGAAGAGAAGAGAGGAAAGAGAGAGAGAAAAGGAGAGGAGAACAGACGACAAACAGCAACAGAGAGATAGATAGATAGATGGGGAAGAATTAGAGAGGAATAAGAAGAGAAGATAGTAGATAGATAGAAAAGAGATGAGGAGAAAGATAATAGTAAGAAAAATAATGATAGTAAAAGAGAGAAGTAAAAAGAGAAAGAGATAGGAATGATAAGAGATAGAAAGAGAGAAGAGATAAATAAGAGAGAAGATGGATAAAAGATAGATAATAAGAAGATAAAAGATAGGAAGATAATAGAGAAGATGTAAGAATTAGATAAAGAATAGATAGTGAAGTAGATAGAGAGAAAAGAAGAAGTAGAAATAGATAGAAGATAGAAAGTTTAAAAGAGAGAAAGAGAGGAGAGAAGAGAGGAGAGAGAAGAAGAGAGAGAGAGAGAGAGACGACGACAACAGAAAACAGACAGGAGAGCAGTGCGCGCCCCCGCCCCGGGGTTTGTTGTGAAGTTATTCCATTATGTTGCGCATTTTTTGCCCTCTGTTTTTGGGTTTTTTGTTTGTTTGTTTGTTTTTTTCCTTAAAAGGTCTTTAAAAAATTTTTCTTCTTTTCGAAAACTTTAAATTACAGTTGGGGGGATAAAAACATTGCAAAACCAAGTTGTGTGTGTGTGTGTTGTGTTTTCGGTGTTACTGGCACCCCTCTCCGGGGTTCAGTTCATATCTCACTACCGTTTCCCATTTTCAGTAAACAAATACAGTCATACCTGCCAAACGGGAATGTGGTGCCCCCGCAACATCAGTTCTCGCCCTTTTCTTTTCACTTTCATACTGCCCACTATCCATATAATAATCGCTCATATAAAATTCACTTTTACGCGTACTCTCAGATTCAAAGTATGTTATCCCTGAAAACCCCTTTCCCTCTCTGACAAAGAAGCCTACTGTTTTCAAGATATCCAAAACGGATATACAAAAAAAGTTACAGTTAAACGCAGAAAAACCCGAAGCCATGCTTTAGGCCCAAACACAAACCCTTCCATTACAACGCTTCAATAGAACTTGGAATCATCACCCCTCTATCCACCCTGTGTGAAGTACCAGGTTTTATCGAAAAAACACACCTCTATGCAAAAATTCATCCCCCCAAAAACCCCGGGTCGTGCTAAAAATTAGGGGCTACAGTGCAATTCGAAATACCTGTCCACGATGCAACTCCAAACTTGTTGCGTCTCTCATTCCCTCACGTCTGGCTA
>JAQIHA010000592.1:0-10000 GCA_028751875.1 Rapana venosa | reverse complement strand
AGAGAGAAGGGGAGAGAGAAGAGAGAGAGAGAGAGAGAGAGGAGAGAGAGAGAGGGGAGGAGAGAGAGAGAGAGAGAGAGAGCGAGAAAGGAGCGAGAGAGAGCGAGAGGGGGGGGAGAGAGCGAGAGAGAGAGCGGAGGAGCGAGAGGCGAGAGGAGAGAGAGAGCGGAGAGGGAGAAAAGGGAAAAGGAGAGAGAAGAGAGAGAGAGGCAGGAGAAAGAGGGAGAGAGAGGAGAGGAGAGAGAGGGGAGAGGAGGAGAGAGAGGAGAGGAGGGAGAGGGAGGAGAGAAGAGAGGGAGAGAGAGAGAAGAGAGAGAGAGAGGGGAGAGAGAGGGAGGAGAGGGAGAGAGAGAGAGAGAGAGAGAGAGGAGAGAGATGAGGCAAGGGAAAAACGACTTTGGGAAAAGACAAGAGGTTTTTTTTAAAAATCTTTTATTATAGGTAATAAATAAGCCCCCATGTGCTTTTTTTTACAGCCGTCCACCCCCTTAGGGATATATATGATAAAAAAATTTATTAATAATAATAAAAAGAAAAACCAAAAACGGGGAGAGAGAGAGAGGAAAAGGGGAGGAGAGAGAGAGGAGGAGGGAGAGAGAGGAGGAGGGAGAGGAGGTAAGGAAGAGAGAGAGAAGAGGGAGAGGAGAGAGAGAGTGGAGAAAGGGGGGGAGGGGGAAAGGGAGCGAAAGAGAGAGGAGAAGAGGGGGTGGGAGAGAGGGGAGAGAAAAGTACTAGCCGTAGAATAAGGGAAACCAACACCCCCCACACACAAACACAAAACACCAACACACAACAAACAAAAGAGGTTACAAAATTATAATCTTTGTATTAACACCCCTTTTGCCTTTTGTCTCTTCTGTCTGTTTTGCCAGTTGTTTTTTCTGTGTGTGTTCTTTTACACAAAAAAACAAAAAAACAAAACAACCCCAAACACACAACACAAAAAAAAACCCCAAAAAAACCCCCAACAAACCATTCCTTATTATTATTCTTTATTTCGAGGATGGGGAAATTGCATCATGGCTTTTTTTAATTAGCCCCCTGTGTGTATGCAGTTTTGAAAATTTTTGTCATGGTCCTCCGCACAAAATGGCCGATTTTAAAAAAAGGGGGGAAGGGGTTTTTAAAGTGTGCAGCAAGTGTTGCGTGCGTTAGCACCGGGACTTGGTTTATATTTACGAAAGACTTTTTGGGGGAGTGAAAAGGTGAGTAAGTGCAGAGGAAAAAAATTCTTATCCCCCATTTTAAAATGAAGCTAAACTTTGCAGTAAATACAGTAAAGAAATGCAGTGAGTAATCCATTCCCCTTAAATTATATATTTTCATACCCGATTAAATCAAAACAATTTCAGCAATAAGAGGGGGGCAGCAAAGAGAAACATATTTACCCCCCAGGCTATGGTCAATGGTTTTTTTTTTTTAAGTAAATATTTGTAGTTTGTCCAGAATTCCAGTCGTTTTAGAGATGGGTAGGGGAAAAAGGGGGACAGCCCTGGAAGTGGTATTGTGAAAAACCCGTACCCTGCCTGACCCCAGGATGGTGAGTTCTGTCGTAAAATGTTGTCAAGAACTGAAAACAAGAGTGAGGAAGAGAGAAAAGGGGAGAGGGAGGGGGGAGAGAGAGAGGGAGAGAAGGAGGAGTTTACTTTATTCTTTTATATAAAGGGTACTGTTTTGAAGCACTTTGTGCTTTTTTTTTTTACATTAGTCCCCTGTGTTTGGGTTTTGTAAATTCTGTCTTGTTCCCCCCCCGCAACCCAAAGGCCTACTCTTTGAAAAGGGAAAGGGTTTAAAGGGGGGCGATGTTGGGTGTTTGCAAGGGATCGGTTTATAGTCTTGAAGGGTTTGGGGGGGTGGGTTGCATGATGTTAATGATGAAAGCGAGCGGCGACAGAGCGAGGAGAGAAGAGAGGGAGAAAAGAGGGGAGAGAGAGGGAGAGGAGCGAGAGAGAGCGAGAAAAGGGGGGGAGAGAGCGAAAGGGGGAGAGAGCGGAGGGGAGAGAGGAAGGGAGAGGAGAGAGAGAGAGAGGGAGGGGAGAGAGAAGAGAGAGAGATAGAGCGGAGGCGAGGAAAAACGAATAGAATACGAAATTTTTTATTGAGGGTAAATTGGATAGCTTACAGCTTCTTTACACCATGCCTCGCCCACCCACCCATTCCCTTTCCCAAGAAAAACGCAAAGGAAAAAGCCCAAAAACATCTCAAATGTAAATAATTGCATAAAAATTTCAAGTAAATAAAAGATTCAAACAGACAAAAAACAACAAACAAACAAACAAATGAGCTAATAAACAAACCTGAAATTATGATTTAGCACACTGACATCCATTTCAAACTACTTTCAGCAAATCCCTTCATCTCCCATACCATCTCTAATCATGCAATTTTCATACAATTTACACACATATGTTTACATATACACATACACCTAGATATGCAGACACAACAAATATGCATATAAAATAAAATTAAATCGGAGAGAGCAGTCGAACAGAAGAAAGAGGGAGAGAGAGAAGGAGAGAGAGAGAGAGAGAGAAGAGGAAGAGAAGAGGAGAGAGAGAGAGAGAGCAGACAGACAGACAGACAGACAAGACAGACAGACAGACAGACAGACAGACAGACAAGGAGGAGTGGAAATTGAAAGACATTCAACATGGCTTGCATAATATGGAATATAACCAATTAAATTCCATAGACAAAAACAAAACAAAAACAAAAAAAATAATAATCATCATTTCAATCAAAACGTTTTGAATAGATGTCTGTGGTAACTTTTCTTAAATGATGACAGACTACTTTTTTGCTTGAGATTATCAGGGATTTCATTCCATATTTTACCACCTGAGTATACCAAAGATGACATGAAAAGGTCAATTCTTGGGCGGGGAAGAAATAGAACACGTTTACCTCGAGAAGTCTTGACCAAAAATTTTTCATTCAGGTAGGGTGGTGCTAGATTATTCATAATTTTGTACATGAAAATACCTTTATTAAAATGGCATTCGAGGTTAAACGGAAAAATATTTAATTTCTTGTAATCTTCAGTTTGAAAGGGAAAGGGTTTGAGGAGTATCACTTTCAGAGAACGTCTGTATAAGCTCTCAAGTCTTTTTAAGCAGTTTTTACTTGCTGAGTCCCAACAAGTTGACGCATAATCATTATCTGGCTGTATGTAAGCGTAGAAAAATAACTCCGACTATGTTCATCAAGTAAATTTTTTATTCTGTTTAGCTGAAATATCTTTTGAGATAGCTTCTTTGATAGTTTTGAAATGTGATTTGACCAGGAAAGATTGTTGTCTACAATTAAGCCAAGTAACTTGTGAGAATCTACCTCTTCCAATACTTATCATAAACTTTTAGACTTCTTGAATTGATTTGATTTTTTGTTCTTTTCTGCCTTGTTGTTACTATCATAAACTTAGATTTATCAGGATGAAGAGCCATATGATTAAGATCAGCCCAAGAGATAAGTTTATCTATATCTTTCTGTAACACATTGCATATTATACTTGCATTAGTACCCTTAGTATGAATTGTCGTGTCATCAGCAAACAGTTCACAAGAAGATGAAACATTTAGTGGAAGATCATTTATATAAATGGAAAATAGAGTGGTCCAGAACTGATCCTGGGACACCATATGTTTATAGGCATGAAAGAAGACATTGCACAGTCTTGTAAAACTGCCTGCCTTCTATTTTCAAGAAATGATGATATTAAGTCGAAGTGAAGTTGGAGATAAACCATATATCACTAATTTTCTTAGCAAAAGACCATGGTCAATTGTGTCAAAAGCCTTTGTGAAATCAACAAATACAGCACCAGATAAGAGATCGTTGTTAATATTTTCATGCCACTGTTTATAAGATTAGTTAACAGAGTATGACAAGAGTGGTTTTTCCGAAATCCACTTTGATTTGGATGAAAGAGATCATGGTTAATAAAAAACAACTGAAGGTTACTCTTCAGATGTTTTTCAAGAGGCTTAGACAATGAAGACAGGATTGATATCAGTCTGTAGTTTGATGGATTTTGGGATCACCAGATTGAAGAGGGGCAAATCTTTAGCATCTTTAAAAGCACAAGGAAAACAACATTTTTCAATGGAAAGATTATAGATTATAGGTAATGTGCTCAGATATATAGGTGCCGAGACCTTCAAAATTTTACTGTCAAGATATCTAAGCCTCGTGCATTTGATTGTTTTAAAGAACACAATTCTTTGTACACCTCATGAACAGTAATGAAAATTAAATTTAAACCTAGATTGTACATTTTTAGAGCAACAAAATTTTTCTAATTCAGATAAATCGTTTAACTTTGTATTATTGACATGATCACTTTTTCTCCCACAGAAGCAAAATGCTTATTGATATCTTCAGGAGACAGACAGTTTGTAGAAAGGGGAATAGATGTTAATGGTTTGCCAGCTAATTGATTGATTGCTTTCCAAACAGATTTTGTATCTTTTCTTGATGAGATGAGATCACTAAATATTGTTTCTGAGCTACTCTTTTCATGGCTGTTATCTTATTTCTTTGTTTTTTTAAATTCTGCATCTTTGCCTGTTGTTCTTAGAAGCTTGTCGCGTACTGCAATGGGACTTGATTTCTGCATTAAACCATGGAGGTTTGCTTTTAGTTTTACTCGTTTACTTCTAAGTGGTGCATGTTTGTCAAAAACAGAAAGAAAGGTATGATACCAAGCAGAAAGAGCTTCATCTGGGTCGGAATACTGATAGACATTGAGAAATTGGCTTTACATAAATCGGACAGAAATTCATCAGCATTAAATGTCTTTATAAACTTCGGTAGGAAATATTATAGTGGCTACATCTAGGTATCTTAGCACCTTTTCGAGACCATGTCAGACATATTGGAAAATGATCACTTAGTCCAAACTCTGGAACAGATGTTTCTATTATATTAGTAGGATTTGATACGTAAATATGATCAATCAATGTTTTAGAGCTAAGTGTTTTTCGTGTCGGGGTTTTAATTAATTGTGTTAAATTATATGACTCAAACACACTCTTCCAGTTATCTTGAGGTTTAAATAAATCAATGTTAAAGTCACCTAACAAAAGAATTTCTGTTGAATGGTTAGAAACATCATCCATCATAGCCTCAAAACGTTCTAAACCAACTAACACGTTCTTCTGGATTTCTATACACAAAACCAATCAAAAATGATTTAATTCCTTTTAAATTAATTTCTAACCAGATACTTTCAATACCATTTTTTTCAAATTGATCAATTTGTTTAAAATTGACTGAATTGTGTAAATATGCTATCAAACCTGTTTCTAACTTGCTTTTAGCATCTTTTCTAATGATGGTATAACCTGGAGTAGACACAACATTGTCTGAAACAACATCTGATAGGCGTGATTCTGCAAACAAAAGCATGAAAACAATCATTTGAATTCGAGAGAACAGAAAATATATCAGATACTTTATTTAACAAATGACATATATTCAAATAACCAACTTTAAATCCAAATTGTTTTAACCATTTATGAGTTTGGAAATTGTTTGCCATGTTGAGATTCTTTTTTTTTTTTAAAGAATAAATTGATCTAATAATTGAAAACAAAATGCAATGAATATTAGACGAAATCCTCCTCAGTATAAACAGAACACCAAGTAAGCAGAAAATTTTTCTTCAGGCACACACACACAAAATAGGAATTCTACTTTATATATAAAACAAAGATATATAAAACAAGGGAAAACCAGATCAAACAGATAGCTCAAACAAAATTGGAGCTGATTTGATAAAAGTAGTTTTAGATTTACAATACTGCACACAGAAAACGTTCAATCTCCCCGCATGAAGAAAACAATCTAGAGGAAGAATCAATCTACCAAGAACATCAAAATGATGCACATCCAATAAATCCTCCCGTTTCTGAAAAAATTCAACGTAGTCCCCAGCCTGTAAACTCATGCTGCTGACATAATCATAGACATGAGGATACCACAAGTCAAGAAAACAATTTTCAAAATGTAAGCAAGTAACAAATATCAAAATATATTTCTTTATCATGAAATTATTCCTCTTGTGCTTTACGAATACACAGCCAGTCGTTGGTCAGGTTGAGGACACCCTGTGGTGCCAAGTTCGTCATCTGTGGAGTCCACTGGCCAGAGGGACCGTAGGGAAGCCAGCTCCGCGCGTCAGAGCCACAGCCTGTAGTGGGTGATGAAGCCCTGGTCCAGCGTAACTCGAGGGGAAGCTGGTCTGCCTTCTGGTAAAGACCAACACTTTGAAACCATTAGGAAGGTAGTGGTTAGGACCCAGCAATCTGGGATGTGACCCTCAGGGGCCATGCAACCCGAGTAAGGAAACTGAGGAGGGGACTGCTGGGGCAATGCGAGAATGGGGAATGGGAAACTGTAGTGTCCACTGGCTGGGGTTGGCTGATTTGATAAGGAATGACATATCCTATGGAACTAATCCACGACCTCTGTGGGCCTTTGTTCATGCATGTGTTCTTGTTGAGGATAATTCCTATAATCTGGACCCTATTGTTACGTGCAGGCAATGGGGGTAGTCAGCTGTTGACACCACGTGAGGTGCGCGAAGCTTTCTGGGACCGCTTGATACTCTTGGTCCTGCTCTAAGGACAGGACGATAGATCCTGTCTCTATTTCTCATCTTAACTGTTAAAGAAGGACGACTATGATGGGTATATTGTTGGTCTATGAAAGGGTTTTCATTGTCAATTTGGTCAACAAAGTAAAGAGGAGAGGACTGTGGAAGGAACTTCTTGAAATTCAAAGCCAAGCGAGCTGTTCCCCTAATACTAGGGTGGACAGCATCCTTGTACAGGGCCTGTCGTGGAGCACCATTGTCTGTGACAAAGACTTTATGATTGTTAATCATGTCTACCTGCAATTGAGTACAGGCAGTATAAAGGTTTCTGTTGGAAGGGGCTACTGAGTTATTTAGCTGTGCCTGCCACGAGCAGGGAGAATAGAGCTGACAGCAATAGAGGCTCAAGGAAAGCACTGTTTGCACAAAGTGATAAGATCATTCCAGTCATCAGTTGAAACAGGTCCACCTGGACAGTCATTAACACCAACATGCACGATGACAGTCTTTACCTGTTCATGTTTTGTAAGGGTACGCAACAGTTAGTGGTGTTAGAAGAGTCAAGCCAGGTATGCATATTTTGAACAACAAGTCAGTAGGGTTTATAGTCTTTTAGGGTCTATGTGTCTATAACTGAGTCACCAATAAGTACAGATGAACAGTCAGAGGGAATGGTCAATTTATTCAGTGTTTGTTCTGCTTTTGTTTTGGGTCTGTCAGTTGTTTGTGCTTTTATGAACAGAGTGTCTGCTTTAGATTGGACATTGGTTTCTTTCTTAGGAATTAGGGTATTGTATTGCATGTCAAAGAGATGTGTTCATCATCACTGAGACTAGAAAGAACATGGGAAACGGTTGTCAGTGGTCAAGTCTACTCGTTCAGTAGTCTCGTCATCATCTGAGGTAAGGACTTAGAAGTGCCTTTTTCACAGTCTTCACCAGCTACAGTCTGTGAGGTATGGGACTGGTCTGAAACCTTACCTTGAGCTTTGGTGTGTGAATGTGATGGTAGTAAAAGACAGTCATTAGTATCATGTATTCCTTTATCTTTCTCAGCAGGAGTCATTTGCACTGAACAGTCAGTGTTAATGTTACATTGGATTGCCACATTTTTCTTGGGGCACAATTTCTGCTTCATTTTTTTGAGTTCAGAAAACACTGTACCCAATGCAGATCTCAATGACTGGTTTTCCTTGATCAAGTTGTTCAGTTTTATGTCTGTACAAAGATAATGATTTGAAGTCATTGACAAGAGTATGTAAGTTTCTAACTTGTGGTCAACATGAACTTTGAGTTCATTTTTAATAGAAACTTTAAAATCCTCTAGTCGAGACAGAACGTCAGCTTCATGTTCTAAATGACTGTTATGCATTAAGTCAAGGTTAGTTTCAATACTTAGTAGCTTTTCTGTTAAAGACTTATGCATATGTTCTGAAGGTCCCAGTGTTCGCCTACGGTGGCGTTTTGCCAGCTTCACTGCTTTAGGTGTTGGTTTTATTATGTGTTTTGTAGCTGTCCCAACAGTGGCAGTAGAGGTGGAACTTTGATTCCAGTTTGGAGCACTCTCTTGTACTCCTCCATTGTAGACGTGGTTTATTCTCACTGGTTGTTGACCTGTACTGCTTTTACAGGACTGGATCCTGGAGATAAGTTGGACATGTCACTCAGGTGATCTGACATGCTTTCCTCGTCTCGCGACTGATTTGGTGCAAAAGAAATGGAGGAGGGATGGGGAGAAGAAGCGTTTTCGTCACACAAAGGAGCAGTTAACAAGATGTTGTCACCATTTCCTGACAAAAAAGTTAATGGAACTGAAATCAGAGCCTCCCTAAAAGCAAGCACATCATCACTTTCACAGTGGTCAGTTACAATGTCTTTCAGATTTTCACACTCCTCTTTATCCCATCGTTTACATTCTATTCCCTGACAAAGCAATGTCCCGGTTTTTGGCGTGTTATATACAGTGATAACGTAATGACCTTTAAATCACCTTGGAAAACAGTAAACACTGATTTTGCCAGGTAGGAAGGGGTGGGTTGTTTGATCCACATGGGAAGGGATATGGGGTTATCACAGTGATCATCTAGTTTTTCCACTGTCACTAAATCATTGGCAATTGATACATAACGATAAAAAAGACCATTCCTCCATGAAATGATTTCTTTTTCAGAGAATGTGAACGTTTTTTGAAGGCAGTCTAATGTAGGCTGCAGTTTTTTATGTTCCACAGAGGAGGAGTTATCCATTTCAACCTACAATATTATGGTGAAATGCATTGACCATTTTTTCTTCTTTTTTTTAATGCTGTCAGTCAAGCAACTTAGCTCAGACAGGGGACCAGGGGAGAGATCTAGCAGGTATCCATCTTATACAGTTCAGAACACAAACGTCTATACACCAAGTTCACAGTTTAGGCAGTGCACACTGCACGTGCAGACAACACGGTTTACCTTGACATTGCAAATTTGCTGAACACTCTTCAGGAGTATACTTCTTCATAATTTCATATAAATATTTGAAATGGTAATTATGAACAGTACCTTGATTCCAGAAGAAGTACACTGATACCTTTGTGCTCACATGATGGTTAGGAAAATGATCCCAAAATTTTGTGAAGATCAACAACCCGTATCTTATCAAAATTTGCACAAACAAACAGAGACAATTCAACACGTCTTGCCTTGTAGGCAGGCAGCAGAGAGAGATCGAGAGAGAGAGAGAGAGAGAGAGAGAGACAGAGAGAGAGAGCGAGAGAGGGAGAGACAGAGAGAGAGAGAGCGAGAGAGAAAGAGAGAGAGAGAGGGGAGAGAGAGAGAGAGAGAGAGAGAGCAGAGAGAGAGAGAGAGAGAGAAGAGAGAGATGATGATGATGATGACAATGGAAAACGACAATGAGTTTATTTTTTTAATCTTTTATTATACGGATAATGAATAAGCACCCATGTGCTTTTCTTTTACAGCCAGTCCCCGCCCTTAGGGATATATCATGATAATAAAATAATCTCAATAGCCATACACTCACAAAGTAAAACAAAACAAAAAGAGAGAGAAGAGAGAGGTGAGAGAGAGAGAGAGAGAGAGAGAGAGAGAGAGAGAGAGGAGAGAGAGAGGAGAGAGAGAGAGAGAGAGAAAGAGGTGGAGAGAGAAAGAGAGAAAGAGAGAGAGAGAAGAGAGAGAGAGAGAGAGGTGAGAGAGAGAGGGAGAGACAGACACATAGCAGATGAATGAAGGGACCACAAAACACAAACACACAAAAAACAAAAACACAGAGTTAATAATTATAAATCATGGATATAACACACACTTTGTCCTCTCCTCTCTGTCTGTTGTTTTTTCCCCGTCGTGTCTTTTTTGTGTTGCTCTTTTACACACGCAACACACACAACACACCAAAAACCCCCAAA
>JAQIHA010000591.1:5000-10000 GCA_028751875.1 Rapana venosa | reverse complement strand
CTCTCCCCCCCCACTCTCTGCCCCCCCTCCAATCTTCTCTCCCCCCCTCTCTCTCTCCCCCACCCTCTCTCACTCCCCACTCTCCTTCTCTCTCCCCTCTCCGCTCTCACTCTCTCTCTCTCTCTCTCCGCGCCGCTCTCCTTCTCTCGTCCCCTCCCTTCTCTCATCTCTCTCTCTCTCTCTCACTCCCCCAGCCCCCCCCCGAACCACCCCCACCCCGACTCCCCCAAACAACCCCAACCCACCCCCACCCCCCCACACCTCTCCCAAACACCCCCACTCCCATCCCCCCCAACCCCACCCCCTATTCAACTACCACCTTCCCACCCCCCAACCCCAAACCACTCCCCCACCCCACAATCTCCACCCTCCACGGCCACCCCCCGCACCCCCCCCCCCCCCCCCCCCCACTGCCCCCCGCGCCCACCTCCCCCCCCCACAAACATCATTCTCTCCCCCCCCCTCCCCCCTACCTCACCCCCCCCCCCCCCCGCCCCCCCCCCTCGCGCACCCCCCACCCCCGCCCCCACCCACCCCACCCCAACCCCCATCCCCCCCCCTCTCATCTACTGATTACATAGTAAACAAACAAGTTACTAAAAACAAACCACGAGAACCCCTAATACATACAACAACCCTGACAAAGAACCCCTCTCTCTCTGTGTACTCACCCTACTTTCCCTGTCCACTGCACACGCCGACTCGCAACAAACTTCCTCTTAGCGTAACTCCTGCTGCTGCTGCTGCTGCTGCTGTTGGTGCTGCTGCTGCAGTTGCTGCTGCAGTAGTAGTTGCTGCTGCTGCTGTTGCTGCTGTGGTAGTTGTTGCTGCAGGTCGTGGTGGGTTGCCTGCAGGGCGTTGTTCTCGTGAATACTGGCGAGGGCCTCGTACCCCCACCTCCTGTCGAACTCCGCCTTACCCGCGTCCAGGCGAACACGGCGTCGCTTCTTGTACCCCATGCGCTCCGCGGCTATCTGGAAAAAACGTGACCCAGGAAGGAAAAATAGAAAGAATGAGATTTCTTTTCTTTATTTATTTATTTATTTGTTTATTTATTTATTTATTTATTTAATTTTTTATTCATTTTTATCATTTATTACCTCTTTAAGTCACTCCTCTTCTCACTCTCTCTCTCTCATCTCCTCTCACTCTATCCATCTCTCTTCACTCCATCTCCATCATCTCTCTCCCCCCTCTCTCTCTCTCACACCAATGCTCTCTCTCTCTCTCTCAGACCCTCTCTCTCATCTCATCCCCCCTCTCTCTCATCTCACCCAAATCTCACTCATCTCTCTCTCTCTCTCCCCGCATCTCTCTCTCTCTCTCCCACTCTCTCCCAATCTCTCTCCTCCCCCAATCTATCTATCTCTCCCCCCCTCACTCTCCTCCCTCAATCTCCCTCTCCTCCCCAATCCTCTCTCCCTCACTCTCCCCTCATCAGCCCGCCCCTCTCTCTCTTTCTCTCTCTCCCTGCGTGACATTCGGGGCTGCTCTCCTCCCACCAGAAGAATTGACCCAGGAGGAAAAAAGAGAGAATGAGATTTCTTTTTTAATTTAATCATTTATATATAATATAATTTTTTTTTTTTAAAAAAATCATTATACCACTTTAAGGCACACACTCCTCTCTCTCTCTCTCTCCATCCCCCCCCCCCCCCCCCCCTATTCTCTCTCTCCCCCCAATCTCTCCTGCTCTCCTCTCCATCTCTCTCTCTCTCTCTCTCCCCCAATCTCTTCTCTGCACCCCTCCCCAATCTCTCTCTCTCCGCCCAATCTCTTCACCCCCCCAAATCTCTCTCTCATCCCCCATCTCTCGACTCTTAGCTCCCCTTCTCTCTCTCTCTCCCCCTCTCTCTCTCCCTTCCCCCACCCCTATTCTCGCTCTCCCCCAATCTCTCTCTCCTCTCTCTCATCTCTCACTCTCCTCTCCTCCCGCAATCAATCTCTCTCTCTCTCTCTCTCCGCTCTCTCTCTCTCTTTCTCTCTCTCCCAATCTCTCTCTCCCCCAAATCTATCTACTCTCCCCCCCCCTCCTCTCTCTCTCCCTCCCAAATCTCTCTCCCCTCCCCTAAATCTCTCTCCCTCACTCACCCTCTCTCTCCCCCATCTCTCCCCCCCCCCCACACTCCTCCCCCTCTCCAGCGTGACATTCCGGGCTGCTCATTCCCCAAGAAAATGTGCCCCAGAAGAAAAAAGAGAATAAATTTCTTTCCCATTTATTCATTTATATATTTATTTATTTATTTATACACGGCAGATTTCTCCTTCTCGTGACAATCGGGGCTGCTCACTCCCCGCCAAGAAAATGTGACCCAGAGGAAAAAAGAGAATTGAATTTCTTGTATTTATTCATTTAATTTATTTTTTTTTTGTTTTTATAATTCATTTATACCACTTAGTCACACTCTTCTCTCTCTCTCTCTCTCTCGCATCTCCTCTCTCTCTCTCTCTCTCTCCTCCGCAATCTCTCTCTCTCTCTCTCTCTCTCTCTCATCCCCCAATCTCTCTGCACCCCTCTCCAATTCTCTCTCTCCCCCAATCATCACCCCCCCCCCCCCCAAATCTCCTCCCCATCTCTCTCTCCTCCCACTTCTCACTCTCTCTCTCCCTTCTCTCTCCTCTCCCCCACCCCTATTCTCTCTCTCCCCCAATCTCTCTCCCCAATCAATCTCTCTCTCTCTCTCTCTCTCTCTCTTTTTCTTTTAATGCTTTGCTTGGGGGGGGGGGGAGGAGGTTGTTGGGGGGGAGCTGTTTTGAAAAGGGTTATTTCCCCTTGTTTTTATTGCGAGACTGTATAAGTATTGGGTTATTATTATTAAGATGTATCCCTAACGGGCGGGGACTGGATGTAAAAAAGCACATGTGTGCTTATTCATTATCCTCGAAATAAAAGAATTTGTCATTGTCATTGTCATTGTCATTGTCTCTCTCCCAATCTCTCTCTCCCCCAATCTATCTATCTCTCCCCCCCCCCTCTCTCCTCTCTCCTCCCTTAATCTCTCTCCCTCACTCACCCTCTCTCTCCCCCATCTCTCCTCCCCCCCCCCTCCTCCTCTCTTCTCTCTCCCCCTCTCCCTGCGTGACATTCGGGCTGCTCTCTTCCCCAGAAAATGTGAGCCAGGAGAAAAAAGAGAATGAGATTTCTTTCATTTATTTATTTATTTATTTTATTTATGTATAGCACGGCAGATTTCTCTGCGTGACATTCGGGGCTGCTCTCTCCCCCGCCCAGAAAATGTGACCCAGAAGGAAAAAAGTGAATGAGATTTCTTTCATTTATTTATTTTATTTATTGTCGTATCCATATTTCTGTATGCCTGTGAATCATGGACCCTGACTGCAGATTTGGAGAGAAGAGTACAGGCGGTGGAGATGAGATGCTTTCGGAGACTCCTTGGCATCTCCTACAAAGACCACATAAGCAACGAAAGCGTGCATAACAGAATCCAGCAAACCATTGGACCCTATGAGAACCTTCTAACGATCGTGAAAAAAGCGTAAACTTAAATGGTATGGGCATGTCACAAGATCCAAAGGACTTGCAAAGACAGTTTTGCAAGGCACTGTCCAAGGAGGAAGAAGAAGAGGCAGACCAAGGAAGAGCTGGGAGGATAACATCAGCGAATGGACAGGCCTAGAACTCAACAAAACCCTGAGAAAGGCAGAACAGAGAGATGAATGGAGGGAACTGGTTGCTGAGTCTTTGAGGGTGCCCCCACGGTCGTCAGACTACGGGACAGATAGATAGATAGATAGATAGATAGATAGATAGATAGATAGATAGATAGATAGATAGATAGATAGATAGATACCACGGCAGATTTCTCTGCGTGAAATTCGGGCTGCTCTCTTCCCCAGAAAATGTGACCCAGAAGGAAAAAAGAGAATAAGATTTCTTTTATTTATTTATTTATTTATATTTTTTTAATCTATTATTTATTTTTATTCATTTATTTTACTTTAAGTCACTCACTCTCTCTCTCTCTCTCTCTCTCTCTCTCTCTCTCTCTCTCTTCTCTCTCCCCAATCTCTCTCTCTCCCTCCCGAATCTCTCTCTCTCTCTCCCAATCTCTCTGCATCCCTCCCAAATCTCTCTTCCCCAATCTCCCCCCTCCCAATCTTCTCTCCTCCAATCTCTCTCTCCCCAATCTCTCTCTCCCCCCTTCTCTCTCTCTCTCTCTCCCTTCTCTCTCTCCCCCAATCTCTCTCTCTCTCTCTCTCTCTCTCTCTCTCTCTCTCTCTCTCTCCCCCGCAATCTCTCTCTCTCTCTCCCAATACCTCTCTCCCCAATCTTTTCTATCTCTCCCCCCCCTCTCTCTCTCTCCCTCAATCTCTCTCCCTCACTCCCCCCTCTCTCCCCCCTCTCTCTCTCCCCATCTCCCTGCGTGAAATTCGGGCTGTCTCTTCCCAGAAAAATGTGACCCAGAAGGAAAAAAGAGAATGAGATTTATTTTATTTATTTATTTATTTTTATATTTATATTTATTTATTTATTTAAAATTATTATTTATTTATTTTTATTCATTTATATCACTTTAAGTCACGGCACGATGCTGCTCTCTCCCCCAGGGAGAGCGCGTCAACGCCACAAGAGCAGCGCCACCCTTTTTTTTTTTTTTGGTCTGCAGCTGTATTTGTTTCCCTATCAGAGTGGCTTTTTTTTCTACAGAACTTTGCCAGGGACAACTCTCTTGTTGCCGTGGGTTCGTTTACGCGCGCTGAATAATTATGTGTCAACACAGGGGACCTCGGTTTATCGTTTCATCCGAAAGACTAGTGCCCAGACCATCACTCATGGTCTAATGGATGGGGGGGGGGGGGGGGGGGGGGGGGGGGGGAGTTTCGGGCCAAACGGGATTCGAACCACCACACACTTCCGACCCGGACTTCTCGCTTTTCTAGACAGGCGCGTTACCTCTAGACCACGGATCCACTTTTGTGTATGAAAAATGATGGAACATGTTGTGGGTGAGTGTACCATATTGATCGATCAATTAATC
>JAQIHA010000590.1:12500-13715 GCA_028751875.1 Rapana venosa | reverse complement strand
CCGGGAAATTGTAGAAGTTTTTTAAACGCTTCAGGAAAAATTTGATTGACTCCGATAGCAATGGATAATCTTACAAAACATGAAGATTCAAATAAACAATTTATAATTTCGCATGATGTCAACCTATCAAAAAACTTGATATGATATACATTGAAAAAATTTTTCTTAAGTTTTTTGGTGATCAGATAAAATTTTCAAAATTCAATACAGAAACATATATTGACACGTCGGGCGTTATGCCCATTATGTAACAACTCCGGAGATAAGTACATTTTTCTTGTGGTCCATATTTGGGGATTTGGGCAAACACATCCCGTTAAATATATAAAAACCTAATTTATTTAACTCTTTTACCCCGGGCATCAATCATCCTTTTTGTGCGCACCCCTCACTTTTTTTGTGTAAACCCTTTCAGAATAAGAGAAAATGTTATCCAAAGTGATTTTTTTTGTAGCTGACTTGTTTTAAAACAGAACATTTTGGTCTGTTGTTGTGTGTGTTGGGTGTGGCGTGCGTGCGTGTGTGTGTTGGGGTGTGTGTGTGTGTGTGGTGTTAAAACTAAAATACAAAGCATTCGAAACCCCCTTTCATTATGGGCCAAGGGCCTTTTTGGAAAAAATCGTTCGATTTTCGATTCGAGTTCGATTTCTCTCTCTCTCCCTCTCTCTCTTCCTCTCTCTCCTCGCTCGGGGCTCTCCTCTCTCTCTCTCTCTTCTCTCTCTCTCTCCTCCTCTCCGCTCTGGCCCCTCAACCTTTCCCATCACACCCCCACCACCACCACCCGGGCCCCGTCTGTCGGTCCCCTTTTCCCGCCCTTTTTCCCTAATCGTGTACATTATCTGACTGTGTCGGGGAAATCGAGGCACTGGCGCAAACAAAACCTTGCTAATAAGTCAAAGGGGGGGGAACAGAAAGGGTTTTCCCCACACAACAAGGCAAACAGCCTTCAAAGAAGTCCGCAGGGAAGTGGGAAAGGGGCAAGGAGCAGGGCACCCCGCAAAAACGGGGAAACCAAAATCAAAAGGGGGACCGGGCCCCACTGTACCAAACCTCCTGAAAACACCCAGGACAGAAACCCTTTGGGGGTCCCTTGCAGCGCCTGCGGGACCCCAACGGTCGTCCCGACCAAGGGGTGATGATGAGAGAGTGGTGTCTACCTAAGTGGTTGTTTTTTTTGGGTAGCTGTTATTTTGCCCCCCCGGCCCCCAAAAACAG
>JAQIHA010000059.1:32500-40307 GCA_028751875.1 Rapana venosa | reverse complement strand
AGTGGGGAACAAAACCAGAAAACTCCCTTTTCCAAAGAAAAAAATTCAAAAAAAAAAAACCCACCTAAGTTTCCAGATTAAGCCTAACAAAGGGGGCTGGTATGTTACTGAGCTTACATTTTTAACCCCGATACATTATAGCACTTGCGATTTTCAATGAATTTACAGCCCACCCCATATATTATATTCAACCAACAATCTTAAAGAAACACATTTTGTGAGTCAAACCCTTTTACATATTTCAATCAATTTCTGCCAGTCAACAGAATGTCAACAAGTGGTGCATGGCAAAGTTACATCACAGAAGCAACCAAGTCCTAACGCAATCAGGAAAATACCTCCACATGTATGGCTATTCCTCACTCCAAGAGCTGAATTTAACAATTCATCGTTGATAATTCAAATCCATACGTTCCTAATACAATTTACAAATGAACTGATCCTCTTACAAAGGAATAACTGATCAAAATATGAAAACACATAAAAAATGTTTGAATTTTTCTCGCAGGCAAAAATCACCTGTGTCAAAAGACAAGATCAAAACAAACTCTTTTGAAACCAGTAAATATATCATTTCAGAGCAGTTTTTTTAATCTAAAATCCACTTGAAAGTAATTTTTCCAAACCAGCTTTTCAGATTCTCTAGCAGGGTATGATAGCTTAGTGGTTGAGTTCAGATCTGAATGGCCAGGTTTGAGCCACCACTAAGGTGCCCAGCTGTGGGGAGTTAACATCAGACCAACTCCAATCCCCCAAAAGTCCTTTACATGAGACTTTAAACCAAAGGTCTTGTGTGCAAATGCATACAGAACATTTTGTACACATGTTAAAAACCCTTTCTGTCTTTGGAAGAGTAGGCATTTCATGCCAGGGGTATGGATCACAAAATCTTAATAACATGGCGCAGTGGTGTTGTACTTAGACATCATCTCTACAGTCAGAATGTGGCTACCCAAACGGTGGTAACAGCTGCATACCCAAAATCTCACCATTGGCAACATTCAAGAGTTCTAGTAAAGGACCAGGGAAAACTACTTAAGCTGCACTTGCACCTTATCGCTTGCTGATTTATGGTACATGTCTACTATTTTTAATGAGTGCTTATTCCATTATCCTCGATATAAAAAATAAATACAATGATGGTTAACAATGTGAAAGAAAATAAGGGAAAACTGAAAAAACTCTCATAATATCAAAAAAGAAAAAAAAAGAAAATCAATCATTCAAGGTGCATCTTAACTCTTCTGTCAGAAAACTATTTTGGAATGCGTGAGACTGGCGTACTTTCAGGGAAGATCCAATTACAATGAAAATCACAGACACCCTTTGGGTCAGAGCCATCTGCTTGTGGAACTCCTCAGGCAAGCTTTCCCCAAAGAATACTATGTCTGGCTTCATCACTGCTTCCCTAAACATCAGGACCACACTTGGGCACCGAGGTATCACCTGTAGAAGGGTTTAAATACTTTAGCAATCTTAGATACAATACACAGGGCTGATCTAAACTTACCGACTGAAGAACGTCAACAAAACCCTTCCTTTTCACAACAAAATGAGCCTTAAGTGTTAAGTAGGCAATGCCTTACAGCCTACAAGTGAGGCATAAACTTTCAAATTTGATTATTTTCACTCAAGTGAGTATACCTGACAGGGATATAACCTACTCTGTCATAATTATCTTTGTGTCAATCAGATAAAAGAAAATAGCACCTGCAGTTTTCACAAACAAATTGAAAAAAAAATCTTAAATCTGTATCCTGAAGTGGTTGAGGCTCAGCAATCCAATTTTCTTTAAACAACACACAAACCTCGGGGTACAAGACAGCCAAAACTTCATAAAATCCCAATAGGTAAAAAGCTTCTAGTTGGCAAGCTTTTCTTTTCCAGCTATTTAATTACAAGTACCAACCACTATAATAAGGCAGTGAGACAAATACAAACTACCCTTCTACAAATGACACCTACTAACGACATAACTGATACGAAGACCATGCACTGAAAAATTATACAGAAACAAGCAAGTTATTACACAGTCACTGTGTACAAACCTGATCAAAGATATCTTTGCGAACTGCCTCTTTATCCACTTTGTATTTGCACACCATACAAGTTGCTGTGGCAAGGAACCTGAAAATGTTGACAGATATATTATTTAATGGAACAAAACAAAATATTTGAAACAGCTTTTAATCAGAAAACAATGATCACAATGAGCACATCTCTTGACTGGAAAGAATTGTTAAGTTTCTCATTAGCTACATAGAAGCTAATTCAAACCCCCCCGGGGAAAGAATATTTAGACACAAAAACCATATTTTGATGCTAGACGCTTCAGTAGGGGAAATAACACTTAATGAATTAAGCACATTCAAACAACCCCAAATCTCATAAGTTAGAATGCAGCTACCTTAATGGTTGGTAACAATAGTAGAAAAGTGTGTATTTGCACACATCTAAAACTACTTGTGGGAACAAAAGAGTTCGTTCAAATCTTAAAACTCCAGGGGGAAAATCACTTCAAGTAGAGGTTTCTCCCTTTGTTTCTTAACGGGTTAACTTACCCTAAAAATATTTCATATGTCCCAAAGTATACAATATTTAGCATAATGATACTGGCATATGTAAAAACAAGGTAAGAAAAATGGAGTTAGCCTTGCTTGTCCATGAAACCTACCATGACACTCAATAGCTCGCTCCACACCAGCCACCTTTTCCAAGTATCAATGTTTTTGTGTGTAGTTTCGCAGTAGTTTTCCATGGGTCTCAAGAGTCGGATAAATCTGTGGAATGCGAGGCTCAAACTGACCCGGGGTATATTTCCTGAAATCCCAGATTAAAATGTTCACATGGAACATGTCAATGAACCCAAACATAAAAAGGACATGCAAGATGCACTGGAAGTGTTAATCAAAAGGCACAAGAGGGAATCACTACCACTACCTGTTTTGAGAATTTGTAAATGTGATCAAATGTTTTAGCTCCTGCTGTACAGATGATGTACACCTGCAGATATTATTTCACATGTAACATTATGGCACGGTCTTATTTGCTTCAAGGATACTTTATAGCTACTTTCTGCAACATGCCTCCTTCCCAATTTTTCAGCTTCTTTCACACACATTTTCTTCCAACAGGAGAAGCACTGTAGAATTCAGTGGTATTTCTCCTACCAGAGCTTCTGTAAAACTTGAACCCTATGTGTATAAGCTAAGCACTTGCACATCAATACATAATTAGAGTCTTATCACTTATGTTCCAAGTCAAAGTAAACAATCAAAGGAATATGAACTTAATCCTAAATAAGAAAGACCCACCCAAAGCAAAATTTAAAATGAAAAGGAAAAAAGCTTCATCAATAAGAAACAAGTGACTTATTCTATTGACAAAAAAAAAAGATTCTCTGGGGGAGCTGGATGGTAGAAGTTTTTTCACATAGGAAACTTCTACCACCCTTGGCACCCCAAAAAATAGAGGAAAGGAAGGTGGGGCAGCAGACCTTATCCAGACAATGTCTTCTGGATATCTTTCTGCAGCTGTCCTCTTTCTTTCCTTTTAAAAAAAAAAAATCCTGCCTAGACAGGGATTCAAATACCTGCCCTCAAATTTGGAGATCCTCCAAGGCCAAGTTACCTTTTAAGTCAGATTTTTTAACCATTTAACTACATAGGTACTTCTTGCTAGTATGGAATTCTTTCCTTTTAAAGTTTTTTCTTGGTTTCTCCTCAATCAGATCCCCGTGGAACATTTTTCAGCTGCCTTTGTCATGACTCTTAGGCCCCCAGTCAACTTCCTTTCAGAAACGGGAAAGGAAACCAAGAAATGATGAAATTAAAAAGCCCACAATCAAACCCAAACTATTTTTGTTAAAAACAAAGTAAACATAATAGCAGGAAAAAACAACACTTCAAGATTCATGCCTCATTACATTCCCCTTCCGTTTCTAGACGCAAACTCTTAAAGGCTCATGCCTCAAAGAAAGTTTATTTATTCTTCCTTCCTATTGAAATAAGAAATTGAAAATTTTAATGGTAAGAGGAAAGAGAAGAAAGTGGCAGAAGGACCCGCAAAAAAGGCAGATAACATGCAAAAGCATGTTTTGTAAGGCAACTCAACAAGAATCTTTCCTTGGCAAACTAAAGAAAGGTCTTGATCACCCTTGAAAAAAAGTGATATCAAACATGGACTGTGGTTTTGGCCAAGTTTGGAAAATCTTTAGCCAACCGAGCATAAATGCCATTTCCTTTTATCTGAAGTCTGGAATACCAACATGACACTGAGACCTGAAAAACAACAAACAAGATTCCAATCTTGGACATACTACAAAGCAGCAGCAAGACTAAAGCACAATTTGTCTATGGTCATCATAAAGTATAGCTGACATTTCATATGATATAAAACATGTTACCCAGTAGATTATTCTGTTAAGTAAACTAAGGTGCAACATTTTTTTCAAGCAAGAATTGGTAAACCGTTTTCTTTTACCAGCTGTTTGTTTTTTTTTCATCAAAATGTGTATATAGCTACATATTCACAACAAGCTCTTGAAATCTAAACACATCATCAGCTATTAATGAAAACTGCATTTCTTCAAGGCTGAACACCTTCAAAAGATGTACAAGTTAAAGAAATAAAAAAAACATAAGGGACCAAAAAAGTATACAACAAGAAGTAAATTCACTAAAAAGCAGCCTAAGGTTTTAATAGAATACAGATTGCCAATTTTCATGAAACTATAATTGCAATCTGTAATAACAAAGAAAATGAATAAAAAATCTCCTTACCCCAGCACCAGTGAGCCCACAATGTTCTTTGGGAATTCCTCAAGAGATCCACAACATCCAGCAGAGTGTTGACGTGACTAAGCTTGGTAACGTTTAACTGTTATCTCCCTCACTAGTGAGACTACAATCCCCATAACCGCAACTGATTTAAAATCGGGGGAATCTCAAAGTCATTACCCAAGCAATCCCGTAGATTTCTCGTGGATCTGCTCCTATGGGGCATCTGTTGCTGTACCCAGGCAATTGGGCCTGCAGAACAAAGTGATGACGTAGTACTTAACAACATGTACAAATCCATGTGCTAATGATTTTTATACAAATAAATCTGCAGTTTGGTTTTTGTGCTTTTACTTTTGAACAAAATGTTGAAAAGAAAAACAAGCTCTCATGCATCTACTGTTCAGGTTTCATGTTAATGGATACATGTGTGTCCAAGAAAGACTGGAAGTAAAATGGAAATGTTAACAAAACATGTTAAAGATGTCCTACAAAATTCTATCAGACTAAATTAGTTTAAAAAACAACAACAACAACAAAACCACAACAGGCTGGGGATGGGGGGAACAAAACAAAAGTGGCAAATGTCTAACTTGCTCAACCAACATAACTGGGTGCCACTTCTACATTTGGGAAAACAAACTTTACTACCTTGCTTTTTTCCAGATGTTTTAGTTGCACACCTTCACAAACAAAAGTAAACCATCCCCCCTCCCCTCCCCCCAAAAAAAATTCATCACAAGTTAGTATGTGTTTACCTTCCAGGTAAGAAAGGATAAAGAGTCAGCAAAAAGGAAAATGTGGGGAGGGGTCTGGGGACAACCCATTTTAAGCAGAATAATTTTTTTGGTCTTTAATTGACATCTGAAAATACCACTGGAAACCCACTTTTTAATGAAGACAATAAATTGGCCCAGGGGTTTTCCAACAAGAGTCCCCTCAACATCCAGACTGTGAGGCCTGACTTCACTTATAGCAGGCTAATTTTTTTTACTACACAGCAGATACGACATTCAAAAATGGTCTCCAGAAAACCTGAGTGGATGGAGCCAGTAAACCCTTATATTTCACTGCATTACCTGAAAGATGTTTTAAAGGTTGATAACAATGAGTGATACAAGTTCTCTCTGCCTGATACTATTAATATGACTACTTTACGTCTTCTACCAAAATGGATCCCTGGGCCCCTACAAGGCACAAGAGAATACAGACACCTGCAATGTTGGTCAAGCAATTTTAACTCTTAGTGATACTATCACTTCCTGTATATTGAACAATTTGGCTAAAATGATGAGCTGAAATGGGTTAGTTATGTTAGAAATGTTCTCTCTCTCATACTATAGAACAGAAATTTGCAATGAAATCTGAGGATAATTTGGCAAATGATTGTTACATATGTTGCAATATTTCTCTTAAATGTTTGTGCAATTTGTCATTATTATTTATTTGGTCCATAATTATGATCGAATCACTAGTTAACAACTAAAACACAATTGTGTAAATGGTGTTGCATGTATTCTGTATGAAAACACAGCACTACTAAAATCAACTTGAAAGCTGTGTTGTCAATCACACCATACTGATGAACATCGGGAGAAATCGCTTTCCATGAACGTGGCCAAGCTACATACACAAAATTTTGATTTTTTTTTCTTTTAAAAGAAAAAAAAACTTTCACTCCACAAAAAATACTATTAAACCCCCCTTGCCCCGCATTTCGGGACAAAAACCAAATCTTTAATTCCCCGAAAAGGTTTGCCAAATTTTAAAGAAAAAATTAATTATTATTTCCCCTTTTTTTCCAACGGTTCTTCCCAAGTACACCCCTTAAATTTTTCAAAAAAATTTATTCTAAAAAAAAATGTCGGTTCGAAGGGGGGGTTTGGCCTGATGGAAAAAGGGGCACAAAAAATAAAAAAAAGGGGAAAAATTGCTGTAAAAAAAATTTTTTCCCACAGGTGGCCCCTCTCCTCTTTTTGCCGCCCGGGGGTTTTGTTTGGGGCCCCCCCCCGGGGTTTCCAACCTTCCAGGTTTTTCCCAAACCTTTTTAAAAAAATTTTTTCCCTTTAAAAATCCAATCAATTGGGGACCATTGGTTTTTGTTGGGTTTTTTAAAAAATTTGGGGGGGTTGGCACCAAAAAAAAAAACCTTTGCCTCTTGTAAACCCCCCTTTCCGAAAAATTCCAAACCCAAAAAAAGGGACTAACTTAGAAAAAAAGGTTCCCAAGGGCCCCCCCCCCCGGGGCCAGCCCTTCATTGCCTGGTTCCCCCCGAGATTTGTCACCCCCTTTTCCCTCAAGACTTTTTTAACCCGTTTTCGAAAAAAGGTTTTTTCCCCCATTTTTTTTTTTGGTTTTTTTTTTAAATTTGTTTCCAAAATTTATTAAAAAAAAAACCCTTATTTGCCGTTTTTTTTTTCTAAAAAAAACCAAAAGGTTTTGGGAATTTTAAAAAAAGGGAACCCTGGGCCCCCAGCATTCCCCTTTTAAAAATTTAAAAAAACCCGGGACAAGAACACGGTAAAACGGGGGTTTTCGACCCCAAAGGGCCCAAAAACGGATTAAAAAACTTGGGGAAAAAAAATTTTTTGAGGGTTGGGCGGTCCAAAAAAAAAAACCCTAACCCAAAAAAAATTTTTTTAAAAAAAGGGGCCTTAAATTCAAAAAAAGGGGAAATTTTTGGGGCCTAGGAACCCCCAAATTAAAGGGGAAAAATTTTTTAAAGCAAAACAAATTTCCACCTAAAAAAAAAAATTTCTTCGGAAAAACCCCTTCCCCGGGTTTTAAAAGGGTTTTAATTCCTTGGTAACCCCCCAAAAAAAAAAATCTCTAAAAATTGGAAAGGACAACAAAAATTTTTGGGGGAAAAAAAAAGAAAAAAAGAAAGGGAAAAAAAAAAAAAAAATTTTTTTGGGGGGGGTTTTTTTTTAAAAAAAATAGTTCCCTTTTTCCCCCCCTTCCCTTTTAAAAAACCCCCAAATTTTTTAAATTTAAAAATATGGTTCGGCTTAAAAAATTAACACCATGGT
>JAQIHA010000059.1:0-27500 GCA_028751875.1 Rapana venosa | reverse complement strand
AAGGTAACAGGAGCTGAAAACCCTTTAGCGGGGAAACAAAGTTTCCCATGACACCTTCCCCCTAAACCTTAAAGGGGGAAAAATTAAAAGGGAAAGATGGGGGTTTCCAAAAAAAAAATCTTAATGATAGGGGAAAAAAATTTTAAAAATGATAAAAAAAAAAAACAAAATTAAAAGACCCCATACCAATTTTAAACAAAGGGGATTTTAAAACCCCCCAAAAATTTTAAAAAAAGACTTTTTTCCCTGGGTAAAAGAAAATTTTTTTTTTTAAAATAAAAAAAAACCAAAACCCGGGGGTTTTTTTAGACCGGTTTTAAAGTTTTGGAAAAATATTTTTTTAAAAAATTTTTTTTATATGAAGGGTTTTAAAGGGTTTTAGGAATTAAGCCAAAAAAAATTTTAGGATTTTAAAAATATTTTTTTAAAAAATTTTCCTTTAAAATTGGGAAACAAAAAAAACTTTTCAAAAAAAAATTTTTTTCCAAAAATTTTTTTAAATAAAAAAAAAAAAAGGGAAAAAATTTAAAAAAGTTTAAGGGGAAAAGGGGGGGCAAATTTTAAATTTTTTTGAAAAAACACGGGGATTTTTAAAAAAAAACCCCCCCCTTTTCTTTCCCGAAAACCCCAATTTTTAACTTGGATTCCCCTAATTTCAAAGCAGGGGTTGACCTCCCCCGGGGGATTTACCTGGGTTCCCCCCTTTTTTCCAATTCTTTTCCGGGGGGGAGACCCGAAGTGTTTGGCGACCCCCATGGGTTGGGGGAGTTTTCTCTCCTGCCCCCAAAAAAATTTGGGGATTCAAGGGGAAGCGCTAGTTCCTTATTTTAATTTTCCCAAAATGTACAATTCTCACTTTTATTCAAAAAACCCCTTTTTTTTCAATTTCAAGGGAAAGGAAAAACAACAAAATTCAAGGGAAAAAACAAAAGAATATTTTTTTTTATTTGTGCACCCAAAAAAGTAAAGTAAACTAGCCCCTTTTGACAACTTTTTTCCTTGATGGATGAAGGGGGGGTAACCCAACAAAACCGGATTTACATTTCAAGACAACTTCTTCCCACTAGCTGCTTTTTTAAAAAAGACAAAATTTTTTTCCACTATTTGAAAAAGCTTGAAACCCTCCTTTGCAGTTTTGTTGTGGTTTTTTTCATAACGCCCTTCAAACCCCCAAAATTTTAAAAACCCCAGAAATCAAAAACCCAGCCTCATCATTAGTTTGACAAGTCCCCACCTACGGAAAGTCGTCAAAATTAAATCTTTTTTAAGGGGTTTAAAAAACCATTTTTTGTTTTTCTCAATCTTTGGGCCTTCCAGTTTTTTTTAAAAAATTTTTTAATTTTTTTGGGATTCCAAGAAAAAAAAATTTTTTTTAAACACTTCCAGTTGCCCCCCCCGGGCCCTGACTTTCCAATTTTTGTTTTTGTGGTGTTTTTGGTTTTATGTGGGGTTGGTGGTGGGGGGAGGGGTTTGGGGTGATTGTTTTTGGATTGGGGCCAAGTTGTTAACTTTCTTTAAAATTTTGGGTTTTAGCCATTAATTTCCCCCTTTGGGGGTTAAGAGGATTTAAATATCCCGGGGGCCCTTTAATAAAAAGAGGTTTCCAAACCCCGGGAATCAATGCGAGTCAAAAGCCCTTTTTAACCCGGTAAAAAAAACACAGGGTCAAAAACCGTTTAAAAAACGGGAACTTGGGGGGTTTGGGAATAGACCCCGCTGCACCAAACCGAGGGGAAGGGGAAACCAACCCCAAAAAGCCAGGAAAAAAAATAACCCCCAAAAGGGGAACGAAAGGGGGTTTTTTTTTTATTTATTCTTTTTTTGAGGTTTTAATAAATTTTTTTTTTTCCCCCCCCCTTTTGAAAGGGGTTTTTAAAATTGCATTCCCCCCGCAAGGGTTTTTTTAAAACAGGATTTTAAATTCCACAAAGGGGTCGCAAAGGAAAAGGGCCCCCGCTAATGGGTTTTTCAAAAAGGCAAAATTTCCCTAAAAGGGGGGGACTTCAATTTTTTTGGGGGGAAAAAAATATCGAAAATGAAAGTAAAAAAAAAAAAGATTTGGAAAAAAAAGAGAGAGAGAGAGGGGAAGGAAAAAAAAGGAAAAGGGGGAAAAGGGGAAAAATTGAATAAAAAATTTTTTTTTGTGAATTTGTCAAGTTGGGGGCAAAAGTTTTTAAACCCTTGGGAGGGTTTTTAAATTTTTTTTTTTGGGGAAAAGGTTGTCCAAGTTGGGTTGAAAGGGGTTCAAAAAAATTTTTGGAAATAGTTCCGTGTTTTTTTTTGCCTTGTTTTCCGTTGGGGTTTTTTTTGGCTGGCTTTTTTTGGGGTTTTTTTTTTTTTTAACGGGGGGTTTAATTGGGTTTTTAAATTTTCCCCTCCTCCCCCCCCCAAAAAAAAATTTTTTAATCCTGGAAAAGGAATTCTAAAAAAAAGGGGTTGTAAGGGGCCTTTTCCCGCCTTTGGAGGCCCCCTTGGGCCCTTTTTTTTGATAAAAGATCCCCCCCGATAAAAAAAAAAAAAAAGAAAGATTTTTTTTTAAAAAAAAAGGGGAATTTAAGGGGGGGTTTAAAAAAGGACATAAAATAAAAAAAGGGGGATTAAACAAAATTTTTAAAAAAGAAACAAAAAAAAAAAAAACAAGGGGAATATTTAAATTATAAAGAACCGGAAATAAAGAAAGCACAAAAAAAATTAAAAAATTTAGAAAAAAAAAAATAACCCCAAAATAAGTTAAACCCAAAAAAATAAAAAAAAACAAAGTCCAAAAAAAAAAGAAAAAAAAAAATAGGGGAAAAAAAAAAAAGTAAAAAAAGAAAATAAAGATTTAAAAAATTTTTAAAAAAAAATATTTTAAAAAAAAAAAAAGAAGAGGAAAAGGGGAAAGAAAAAAAAAAAAAAAAGAAAAAAAAAAAGAAAGGGGAAAAAAAAAAAAGAATAAATAAAAGTTTTTTAAAAAAAACCATTAAATGAAGGGGAGGGGAAAACAAAATTTAAAAATTTTTTTTGGGGAAAAAAAAAAAAAAAAAAATTTAAAGATCCCCCCCAAAAAAAAAAAAAGTTAAAAAAAATAAACAAAAAAAAAAAAAAAAAAAAGGAAACCCAAAAAAACAAGGGGACAATTAAAAAAGGGGGTAAGCATTTTAAAAAAAAAAAAAGGGGACTAATTTAAAAGGAAAGTAATTTTTTTCTTTTAAAGGGGAAAAAAAAAATGAAAAGTTTATAGAATAAAAATTTTAAAAAAAAAAAATTTTTAAAAAAAAATAAAAATAAAAATAAAAATTTTTCAAAAAAAAGGGGGGGAAAAAATTAAAAAGGGGAAAAATTGGGCGGATTTGAAAATTTTTAATTTTTTTTAAAAAAAAACCGGGAAAGTAAAAAAGTAAAATGAAAAAATTTAAAGACAAATAGACCAAAAAAAAATTAAAAACATACAAAAGGAAGATTTTTTTAATTTAACAAAAATTTTAAATTAAAAAAAAATTTAAAAAAAAATTAAATAAAAAAATAAAAAAAAAAATAAAAAAAATAAAAAAAAAATATATAAAAAAAAAAAAAAAAGAGAAAAAGAAAAAAAAAAAAGGAAAAAAGAAATAAAAAAAAAAAAATTAAAAGGGATTTTTAACCCCTTTACAAAGGGTAAAATTGGGGGAGGGGAAAAATTAAAAAAAAAAAAAAAAAAAAGAAAACAAATTTTTTGCAAAAAGGGAAAGAAAAAAAAGAAAAAAATGAAAAAATAAAGGGGGGAAAAAAAGAAAAGGAATAAAAATTTTTTTTGGGGGGGGGGTTAAAAAAAACCCAAATTTTTTGGGTTTTTTTTTAAATGAAGCCCCCTTTTTTTTAATTTTTACCCCAAAAAAAAAAACCCAAAAAGGGGGGTTTAAAAAAAAAAAAAAAAAAAAATTTTTATTTTTTTTTTAAACAAAAAATTTTTAAAAAAAAAGGACCCAGTTAAGGGGGTTTTTTAAAGCCCAAAAAAAAACCCCTTTTTAAACGGGTTTTTTTTAAAAGAAAATTTTTTGAGAATTTGGGGGAAAAGGGTCAAAAAAAAAGGGGACAAAGGGGGCGGGTTTAGGGAAAAAGGAAATTTATTTAAAAAAAACCCCAAAAAAAATTTTGGGGTATAAAAAAAACTATTTTTCAAAAAAAAAAAAAAAAGTTTAAAAAAAAAAAAAAGGCTACCCCTTTTTTGGGAAAGGGCCCCCCCCGGTAAAAAAGGCAAGGGGGGGGCCGGGAGGGGGGTTTTTAAAAAAAAAAAAAAATTTTTTTCCCCCATTTTAAAAAAAAAAAAAAATTTTTCAAAAAATTTTTAGAAAAAGAAAATAAGGGGAAAGAAAAATTTTAAAAAACAAAAAAAAATTTTTTAATTTAAAACAAAATTTTTTAGAAAAAAAAGTAATAAAAAAAAAAAATTTTAATTAAAAAAATTAAAAAAATTTTTTAATAAATTAAAAAAAGGGGGGGAGAAAGGGGGGAAAGGAAAAAAAACAAGAAACACCGAAAAAGAAACAGAAAAACAAGAAAAGCAAAAATTCAGAAAGCAAAAAAAAAAAATTTCCTTTTCCATCAAAAGACCCCCTTCCCCTCACTAATCCAATTCCAGAAAAATTTAACAGACTTATTCCCTTTTCCCCCCCAATTTTAATAAAAATTATTTTTTTTTTTCGGTTTAAAAAAATTTATTCAATTTAACCCCCATAAAAATATTTTTAAGATTTTTTCTTTTCAAAATTTAAAAAAAAAAAAACCAGAAAAAGAAAAAAAAAAAAAAAAAGGGGGGAAAAAAAAAAAGAAAAATCAACTAACAAACAAAAATAAATTTAAAAAAACCAGGGGAAATGATTTTTTTGGGGGGTTTTCCACAAAAAAATATAGAAAAAAAAACCAAAACAAATTTAAAACCCCAAACCCCAATAAAAAAAAAAATTTATTAAAATTAAAAAATCTCTTTTTCTTTTAAAATAACTTTTTAAAAAACCCCCCCCCTTTTGGGGAAAAAAACATGTTGGCAAAAAAAAAAAAGACAAAAGAAAATTCTTTTTTTAAATTTTTTTAAAAGGGCCACCACCAAAATGAACCAAATTTAAAAAAATAACCCCCCCTTTAAACACCTTGGAAAACCCCAAAAAAAAATTTTTTTTAAACAAATCCCCCAAATTAGCTAAAACCAAAAAAAAAGGGGGGAAAAAAAAGGGGGTAAAAAAATGGGGGGGGAAAAAATTTTTTTTTAAAACAAAAGGGTTGGGGGGTTTAACCCCCCCCCAAGGGGTCCTTTAACCGGGTAAAACCCGGAAACCCCCCCCCTTGGGACCGGGACAACCAACCCCCAGCATGCTAACCTTAAATTAAACCCCCCGGGTGGCCCCCCAAAAATACAAAGGGGGGGGAAAAAGGGGCAGAAATTTACTTTTTTTTTTAAAAAAAAATTTAAAAAATAATTTTTTATTAAAAAATTTTTTTAATCCAAATTATTACAAGGAAAATAAACCCCCAAAAAAAATCAGCAATAATTTAAAAAAACAACCCCTACAATGGGGGGGGGGGAGGGGTCAATTTTAAAAAAACAAATAAAAAAAAAAAAAAAAAATTTTTCCCCCCGGGTAAAAAAAGGGGTTGGGAAAACTAAATTAAAAAAATTTTGATCCTGGGAACCCCCCCAAAACCAATTATAAAAAAAAAAAAAAAAACAAAAAAAAGGGGGTTGCGCGGGTGCCCCCCCAAAAAAACCAAAAAACCCCGCCCTTTGGTTTAAAAACCAGGGGTTTTTTTTTACTTCCAAATTTTCCCCCGGGGGGGGGGTTTTTTTGTTTTTTTTAAAGGAAACTTTTTTTTTAAAGGGAACTGTTTTCTTTTAATTTTTCCCCTTTTTTGTTAATTTCCCCTGTTAGTGCCGGAAGGACTTCCCCCGAGGTTCGGTTGGGGCCTTTTTTGGGGTTATGGGGCCGGCAGTAGAAAACTTGGTTTTTTTTCGGGTTTTTTTGGGGTCCCCGCTCCCAAAACCAACCATTTTTTTTGGGGCCCAAAATTTAAAAAAAATTTTTTTTTAAAAAAAAACCCCAAAAAAGGGCCCTTTGGGAAAAAGGGCCCCCGGGGGGCCCCCCTTTTCCCTTCGCTTTTCCCCCTGACCCTTTTGGTTTCCTTTTTTTTTGGGGGGAAAACAACCCCAAAAAATTTTTAAAAAGGAAACCCCCGGTGCACGGCTGGGGGGGGTGACTTTTGCCCCCCCAAAGAAAGCTTTCCCCCGAATTTTAAAAAATTTTTACCATTTTTAAACGCTTTTGCAGCGGCCCACCCCCCTTTTTTTATATTTTTTTTTAAAAAAATAAAAAAATAATCTAAAACCCAGAGAAAGAAAAATTTTAACCGGGGAGACCACAAGGAGCGGCGCAAGAAAAAGGGGGCCGCCAAAACAAAACCCCAGTCCAGGCACTAAATGGCACCTAAGGGGGTACCCCCTTTTTTTTAAAACCCCCCCCCACAAGGGCCCCCCCTAAAAAAAAAAAAAAAAAATTTTTTTTGTGTTTAAATTTTTTTTCCCCGACCCACTAACAAAATTAATATATAAGAGATCCTTTTAAAAAACCCCTAAAACAAAATTCCCTTTTTAAAATAAAAATAAAAACCTTTTTAAAAAAAAAAAAAAATTTAAAAGTTTTAAAAAAAAAAAAAATTTTTTTAATAAAATTTTAAAAAAAAATCATTGTTTTTTTTGGTTCAAAATTTTTAATTTTTAAATTCTTTAAAAAATTTAAAAAATTTTACATTTTTTTTTGAAATTTAAATATGTTTTAAAAAAATTTTCCGTTTTTTAAATTTTTCCTTAAAACTTTCTAAACCTTCCTTGGCCCAAAAATTTCTTTTAAAAAAAAATTTAATTTTTTTTTTTCCTAACATTTTAAAAGGTTATAACAGGCACCCCAAACTTTAAAAATTTGGTTTTTCCCCTTTTTTTTTAAAAAAGCACCAAATAATTTTTTTAAAAATTCTTTTTTTTTTTCGGAAAAAGAGAAAAGGGGTTTTAAAAATAAAAAAAGGATAAATTTTAAAATTCCCCGGCGTGTTAAAAATTTCCCCAGGGGTCTAGGGAGATGACCGGAGGCTTTCCCAAAATTTTCCCTAAAACCCCCGGAGGGTTGCTAAAACCAAAAAAAAAAGGGGGTGGGGGGGGGAAAAAATTTCTTTTTTTACGGGGGAAACCCCGGGGTGCCCTTTTTTCTTAAGGGGAAAAGGTAAAAAAGACCTTTTTTTGGGCCCCAATCCTCCCCAAAACCCGCAAAAGTGCCAAAAAAAAGCGTCAAAGGTGGGGAGGAAAGGGGGTTTCAAATTTTAAAAAAGGTAGTGCCCAAATAAAATTTAATTTTTTATAAGAAATTTTAAAATTTTCACAAACCCCCCTTAATTTTCCATGAACCTCCAAAAAAAAAAAAACCCCCAAAACCAAAAAAAATCAAAGCCAACAAATACTCTTTACAACTAAATTTAATATTGGGGTGTTTATCCCGCCTGTTTTTTTTTATTGGGTCCCCTTTTTAATTATTGGGAAAAAAGAAAAAATTAAAAAAAATTGATGATGATAGATTAAAAAAATTTTTTAAAATTTATACCCCAAGAAAATTTAAAAAAAATTTAATGGGCCTTTCCCTTTTTCCCCCCTGGGGTTTTTAAAACCCCCTTTTTTAAACCCGGTTTTGGGCGGGAAATTTTTCCCCCTTTTAAAACCTCAGCCCCTATCCCCAAAAAGTTTTAAAAAGGCATAAAAATAGGCCCCCCGGGGAAAAACAACCCGAACTCTTCCACGAAATGTTCCCCTTTTTTTCCCCCATTTTTTAAAGGGGAAAAAAAATTTTTAAGGGAAAATGGGGGCAATTTAAAAAAGCCAAAAATTTTTTAAAATTTCCCTATTAAAAAGGGCCCACAAAAGGGGGGGGCCCCCTCCCCCCAAAAAACCCCACCCCTTTCCCCCCCCAAAAAAAAAAAACCCCCAAAAAAAAACCCCCCCCAAAAAATATTTTTTAAACAAAACCCCCCCCCAAACCCCCCCCAAAAAAAACTGTAGCTTTTTTTGGAAATTAAACACCCCCCCTTTTTTTAAAAAAAAACACAAAGGGGCCTTTTCTGGGGAAAAATTGTTTGTCGCTCTTAGACTACACTCTTGTCACTGTCACTGTCAAACACGTTGCACACTTCATCATAGCGTCATGACGTTTGTCAGCTGGCAGTACTCGGTTTGGTGGTTTCACCTGTTAGAAAGGATAGTGCCGGCAAATGACAGATCATGATATTTGATTTGATAATGAATTTCTTGTCTAGAAGTTTTCATCACACCCCTTGACCACTACTTCTCACTGCTTACTGACTTCCAGTACCACCACTACAACTACCACCACCACTACTAAGGACGATGACATCAACTGCCACAGCAAATACTTCTACTATTACTAATTAGTAATACTGCTGCTGATGATTATGATGCTGCTGCTGTTACTGATTAGGCTGATTATGATGGTGCAGCTACTGCCTACTGCTGATTATTATGGTGGCTATGATGATGAAACTGAAAGTAAATATCAATAATGATGTTGATGATGATGATGAAATATAATTATTACACTTGATATACCTGACATATGCATCACAATCTGAAATTTTAATGGCAGCTTTCCCTTCCCCCTTCACACACAGTGGTTAGAACATTGCCCTCACAATCTGAAGACTCAGGTTCAATTCCTGTTCAAGGGGATATTTTCCCCTGGAGTTAACACCAGTGCAGACTCCACTATCCCCAAAAGTCCTTCAGATGAGACTATAAACTGAGGCCCCATGTGCGAATACACACAGAACATCTTGCACACATGTTAAATCCTGTTCCGCTTTTCATAAGAATAGGCCATTTTGTGCCAGTGGGAGCAGATGACAGAAGTTACAAATCCGCATACACATGGGGACTAGATGTAAAAAAGCACATAAGTGCTTATTCTATTATCCTCGATATAAAAGAAGAAGAAACACACACACACAGAGTCACACTCACTCTCACATACATAGTCACATACAACACACACACACACACACACACACACACACACACACACACACCACACACACACACATGTTAGAAATGTATTCTTTTATAAATCTGAGCATGTAACCAGTGCCTGCTAATTCTTTTGGCCACAGAGAAAACTACTTGATGGCAGTCTTGGTTTTGCTGCTGGGGTAAGTATACACACAAAAAAACTATGCATAATAGTAATACACAAATGAAGACCTGTATTTAGCATCATTGGGTGAATGATCTGGCTTGCTTTTGGCGTGTTCTATATTTATGATTATTTGTTGGAAAGTGATAACTCTGTATATGTGTGTGTGTGTGTGTGTGTGTGTGTGTGTGTGTGTACAGTGATGATACATTCTATTTTGGTGCACATGTATGTGCATGTATGAGTAAACACATGCATTTTTTAGTATATAATTGTGTTTTAGGTTGTGTACATGTTTACAAACTTTCATATACTTATCATGATGCCTTTGTGCTTTGGTAAAAGCATAATGGACTGTAAAGAAACTATCTTTTACTAAAATCTATAAAATATATAATGGAGGAATTTCAGTCAGTTATAATGGGTTAGAAAACATTTTCTGGCTTTTGAAATTTAGTTTTAGGTACAAGATCAATAATTAGTAATGAATTAAAAAAATAAAGAAGAAAGTATCTAAACATAAAATGTGATGGATGTAAAAAAATTGCCCATCTCTTGAATTAACACCAGCACACTGGCTATACTCTCAGTCTTAGTGACTTCAATGCACAAACATACATGTATAAAACATATATATATTATATACCACCCATTTTATTCATTGAATTAACTAATGCACTTTGTTTGAAAGTAATCATTCTGGTTTCACTCTCAGGTCATGACAGCAGCATCCTACTGGTCACTGTTGGCTCCTGCCATTGAAATGGCGGAATCCTCCGGAATGTATGGCGCTAAAGGGGAGTGGGCCTTTTTGCCTGTGGCTGTGGGCTTTGCTCTTGGGGCTGCATTTGTCTTTGGTGCTGATATACTCCTGCCTCATATGGTGAGAGTCATTTCAGAGTTTGGAATTGTTGATGTTAGTATAATGCTATGATGATGTGGACTGTGACAGCCAGTTACTGCAGTGTTACTTTTCTTCTCAGATTCAAAAGTTTTGTACTTAGTAGTTTCTCAGGAGTGAATGTGTGGTTACTTTTCTTCTCAGATTCAAAAGTCTGTATTTTTGTTGTTAATATCTCAAGAATGAATGTGTGGTGGCTAAACAGGAGTTGGGTAGGGGTGGGGGCAATGTAAATTTTACACTCTCCTGATAAGTGTATTGTTTAGGGTAGGGGACAAAGGGAATTGGCAGCCTGAAAAAAGTTGCTTAAGTCAAACGTACCTCGGTGGGTTTATACTTTTTTTTTTTTAGTCTGACCCACTGACAGCCAACATGTAGTGCCTTGATTTCCTGCATGATTTCTGCTTTTGCTGTGTTGGATAGGGCGGCAGCACAACCAACCTTGCCCTTACACTGGAGACAGCGCCTAAGCAAGAAGACGACAACATCTTTCTCCATCTCTCTGTGGATGGGGGTATGCAAGGTATGGTTCTATTTCTGTCTGCAAGTTTTACAACAGTAACAACAACAACTTCAGCCTGCAGGATTTGCAACAACAATAACAACAGCAATAATGATAATGATGATAGTAATGATACAATGGCGATGATGATGACATGCATAACTGTTAATTTCTAAATGTGTCGTGGCGTTTCTCCTGTATGTTATATACATAGCAAATGTGTGCATAGCTAATAATTATTTTTATAAATACTGATGATGATGATGATGCTAATTTCTATTACATCTTTCAATGTGGAGATAGTGCACATTGTATGGTCTGTTAAAAATTGGCCAGCATAGAAAGATATGTAAAACTAAAGAGAAGAAATATTTCATTGGCCAAGCAGAGAAGGATAAGTAAAAGAGAAAAATATTTCGTGAATATTCTAGTCACAAGGAATGCTGATAGCATCATAGTTTTGCCATTTGCTGAGCATACAGAAGGGACAGTATGGAACCAGTGTTTCATGAAAGATCAAGACAAACGTTTTAAGATTTTTTAGTGTACTGGCCACATCTTCTAGGGAGACATAATATTGACAGAGCATTATTATCTTTATTATTTTATTTTGTTAAAACTGTGCTTACAGTCTCTCATGCATCATTTAGATGAGGCTATAAACCAAGGTCCCATGTGAGAACGCACGCAGAACATCTTGAGCACATGTTAACACCTGTTCCGCTCTTCGGAAGAGTAGGCCATTATGTGCCAGTGGGAACGGATGACAAAATTAAAAAACTGTAAACACATGGGGACTGGATGAAAAAAAGCACATGAGTGCTTAATCCATTATCCTTGAAATAAAAGAATTAAAAAAAAAAAAAGGTTGTTTTTGTAGTCTGTCACAAAAACTCAATGATGTCCCTTTATATTTGGGATGCAAGTGTTAGCACACAGTTTTGGTGTGTGTGAGTGTGTGTGTGTGTGTGTGTGTGTTTGTATGCATGTGTTTGTATGTGTGTGTTTTGATTTACACAATGACAAAAATATATGATAACCATTAACAAGTTCCACACAGTAAATCAGCGCAGTTGTACTCACACCACTAATAGGAAGCTTTTAACAAAACGTGCCCTTGATAATACAATACTTTTTAATTCCCAAAAGTCTTTATCCAACCTATAGAATTCTAACAAAATACTATATAATGCTGCTAGAAAGGTGTACAAAGTAAACCCCCCACCCCCACCCCCCTGTACAGGCAAACTTATTCTTTGATGCAGATGGAACACCAGCGTCGTTAGAGAAAGACCAAAAGTGAAGCGACGAGGAGTCACCAACTCCTACAACGTACGAAGAAGTGAAGAAGACTCGGTACTACAAGTGTCGTCACCCTTACCGACATATCCAGGCAAGGACCAGTCCAGACAGCAAACAAGCCAGCTGGAGGAGGATTCTTCTGCTGATTATTGCCATCACCGTTCATAACATTCCCGGTGGGTGAGAGTGAATCTTCTGTTTCTATTTGTCCCCCTCCCCCCTATTCCTCAGCTAGAGCTCTGAGGTTCACCAATGGTGAGATTTTTGTGTATGTGACTGTATTTTTCCCGCCCTCCACTGGACACCAGAGGGAAAACGCAAACGAGGACGACCCAAGAACACTTGGCGTCAGACTGTCGAACAGAGCTGAAGACCTTCCAACATACCTGGGGAACCATTCGGAAGCTGGCCAGGACAGACAGGAGTGGAGAACATTTGTTGCTGCCCTACGTGCCAATAAGGCACAAAGGCATTGATGATGATGTGATCATTTAGGTAGCTAATTTCTGACTTCTGGAATGGTGTCTAAGCATGACACCTGTGTGCATGCAGGTTTTTTTTTTTTTGGGTGGCATTCTTTCCTCCCGACACACAATGCTTACTCTTCCAAAAGGTGGAGTGGGTCTTTAATGTGTGCGCAAGATGTTCTGTGATGTCGAACAGGCAAACTTTTCATCCAGTGTAGATTTCCAGTCTTACAGTGATTCTCAAGTGAGTGAGACAGAGTTCATATCCTGAGTGACCTCCCCTGGGGAAAAGGTGGTGGTGGTGGTGGGGGGGGGGGGGGGGGGGGGGGGGGGGACCGGGGGGGGGGGGGGGGGGGCATGGGGTTGTTACTTACTTACTTGGGCCCCAAATCACTCCCCCTGGAGCATAGGCCGCCGACAACAGTCCGCCTGAGTCCTCTGTCCTGGGGTATTCTCCCCAGCGTCTCCAGGTATATCCCATCTTCCGGTTTCTGCCTCAAGGTCGCGTCGCCAGGTGTTTTTTGGGCCCTTTCCCTCTTTTTTTTGTTTTCCCTGGGGGTTCCATGATAGTGCCTGCCTTGTGATGTTGCTGGCTGGCTTTCTCAGGGTGTGCCCAATCCATCCCCATCTCCTGCGCCAGATTTCATTTTCGGCTGGCACGTTGCCACAGGTCTGCGTTGCTGACGGTGTCGGGCCAGTGGATCTGGAGGATTCGTCTCAGGCAGCTGTTGATGAAGGTCTGCACTTTCTTGATGGTGGTCTTTGTTGTCCTCCATGTCTCCGCTCCATATAGTAGGACTGATTTGACGTTGGAGTTGAACAGCCTGATCTTTGTGCGAGTCGACACCACCTTGGAGCTCTAGATGTTCTTCAGCTGCAAGTACGCTGCCCTCACCTTGCCAATTCTTGCTCTGACATCTGCGTCTGTGCCGCCCTGCATGTTAATGATGCTACCCAGGTACGTGAATGTCTCCACTTCTTCCAGCTCCTTCCCATTTAGTGTGACTGGGTCCTCACTCGCTGCGTTGATCTTGAGAATCTTGGTTTGCCTTCATGGATCTTGAGACCAACTTGTAATGAGGTGGCTGCTAGTTCTGTAGTCTTGTCCTGCATCTGTTGGCGGCTGTGGGAAAGCAGGGCCAGGTCGTCTGCAAAGTCGAGATCATCCAGCTGGTCCCACAGTGTCCACTGGATTCCATTTCTTCTGTATGCGTTGAAGTCTCATGGTCCAATCGATCGCCAGGAGGAAGAGGAAAGGTGACAGGAGACAGCCTTGTCTGACTCCGGTCTTCACCTCAAAGCTGTTTGTGGGTTGTCCTCCATGGACCACCCGGGAGGTCATTCTTTCATAGGAGTTCTTGATCAAGTTGACCAGTTTGGTTGGTACTCCATGGTGGCAAAGCAATTTCCAGAGGGTGTTGCGGTCCACACTGTCAAAGACTTTCTCATAATCAACAAAGTTGTGTATAAAGATGAGTCCACTCTAAAGATTGCTCAACGATGATGCGCAAGGTGACAATCTGATCTACGCATGATCTGTTCTGGCGGAAGCCAGCCTGCTGGTCTCGGAGGAAAGGGTCAACTGCATTTTTCATTCTCTCGAGGAGGATCCTGTTAAAGACTTTTCCTGGCACCGACAAAAGCATTATCCCTCTATAGTTGGCACAGTTACTGAGGTCTCCTTTCTTGGGTAGCTTGATGAGGTAGCCCTCCTTCCAGTCTGATGGTACTTCCTCCTCTTCCCAAATCTTCCCAAAGAGAGGGTACAGCATCTCTACCGTGGTCTCCAGGTCTGCCTTGAGTGCTTCTGCTGGGATGTTGTCTGGTCCTGCTGCCTTGCCATTTCTCAGCATTTTGATGGCTTTCCTGATCTCCTCCCTGGCTGGTTGCTCACAGTTGATGTCTAGGTCTCTATCAGCAGGGTCGATGTCCGGGGGGTTTGAAGGGACAGATCTGTTCAGGAGATCCTCAAAGTGCTCTGCCCATCTGTTCAGTTGCCCCTCTGTTCCCAGGATGGTGTTTCCTTTCTTGTCTTTGACTGGTCGCTCAGGCCTGCTGTACTTCCCTGAGAGTTTCTTAGTGGTGTCATACAGCAGCTTCATGTTGTTACTGGCTGCTGCTTCCTTGGCTTCTTCTGCCAGGCTGTCGATGTACTTGCGCTTGTCTGTTCTTGCGCTCCTCTTGACTTCTCTGTTGGCTTCTGTGAAGTCTGCTTGTGCCTTGGCCTTTGCTGCTCTTGTCCGGCTGTTGTTTACTGCTGCTTTCTTCTGCTTTCTCTTTTCAATCTTGCCCATTGTGACTGCCGATATCCATTCCTTCTGTTGGTGTCTCTTGGGGCCCACTACTTCCTGACAAGTTGACATCAGTGTCTCTTTCACTTTCTTCCACTGGCTCTCGATGTCAGTCTCTTCTTCAAGCAGTTCTTGTAGTACTTGGTACTTGTTGGTGAGGGACAGCTTGAATTCTTCATTTATCTTTGAGTCTTTCAGCAGGCTGGTGTTGTACTTCTGCCTCTTTGTTGTTACTTTCATCCATTTCTTCTTCAGCTTTAGCTTCAGCCTGGCTACCAAAAGGTGGTGGTCAGATGCAACGTCTGCTCCTCTTTTCACCCTTACATCCTGTAGAGATCTCCTGAATTTCTTGGCCATGCAGATATGGTCGATCTGGTTCTCAGTCACATGATTTGGTGATACCCAGGTGGCCTTATGTACTCTTCTGTGGGGAAAATGCTGCCACCGATTACCAGATTGTTGATAGCACAGAAGTCTGCAAATCTCTCGCCATTCTCATTCATCTCTCCTAATCCATGTCTTCCCATCACTTCCTCGCATCCCGTGTTGTCTTGTCCGATCTTGGCATTGAAATCACCCATGAGGATGTTTATATCTTTTTCTGGGTACTTGGCAGTGACGTTCTGCAGTCTGTCGTAGAATTGATCTTTGGCTTCTTCATCACCGTCATTAGTTGGCGCATAACACTGGATGATGTTCATTCTGATCTTCTTCTTCTTAGTCTTGAAGGATGCCGCGATGATTCTTGATCCGTGTGCTTCCCATCCTATCAGGGCTTGCTGCGCAGGTCTTGACAACATGAGCGCTACGCCTTCTGTGTGTGGAGCGTTGTCTTCTTCATGGCCAGAATAAAGCAGCATCTCTCCAGTGAGCAGTCTCCTTTGTCCTGACTGTGTCCAATGGTCTTTACTGATGCCAAGCAATGTGAGGTTGTAGCTTTTCATCTCTGCTGCTACTTGTGTTGTTTTTCCCGTCTCATACATGGTCCTCACATTCCATGTTCCGACGTTGATGGTCCTGGTCGATAAAAGGGGGGTCGGCCTTGTGGCTTCCGTAGACTCACGGCTTTCACCACACAGCGTCATACATCCTCTTGGTGAGGACCCTTCCTCTCCCAGGGCAGTAGTCTTTTGGTCTGTTGTTGGCGTTTCTGTAGCAAACTTTGTTTTTATGGGTGGGGTTGCTAGCCCCACGCCCAACCCTCCTCCTTTCTCATCCGGGCATTGGGACCAGCAATGGCAGAGTTATGGGGGTTGTTAACTGTGGAAAAACAACACAACAATACTCCGTGAAAGTTATTGCAGTTGTATTGCTGAGTTAGTTGTATGAGCTGTGTGTGTGTGTGTGTGTGGTGTGTGTGTGGTGTATGCAAGCACAATGTAGGTCACTTGTATGTGTGTGTGTGAGTGTGTGTGCGTGCACACACAATTCATTCATATGTATGTCTTGTGTGTGCGCACATAAGCGCTTTGATTTGTCTCTGCAAGATATAGCGCGATTATAAATTCATTTTTTATTATTATTTATATTATCATTATTATTATTATTATAATATTATTATATATTATTATTATTATATTATTATTTTATTATTTATTATTATTATTGTGTATGTGTGTGCCTGTGTGTGTGTGCATGCATGCGCTTTAACACATGTGTGTGTGTAGTGTGTGTTTCTTTTTACAGAGGCCTTGCTGTTGGAGTAGGGTTTGGTGCTGTAGGAAAATCCAAGGCAGCAACATTTGAAAGTGCCAGGTAAGCCATTGTCTGGTGCTTCTTTTCTGCGTATCTCAGACAGTCTGTACACACACACATGCACGCATGCATGCATGCACACATGCACACACGCATGCATGCATGCATGCACACATGCACATACACATCTCTCTCTCTCTCTTGGTCGTCCATCGATCCGATGATGACTGTCCTCATGTGTTGAGTCTTTGTCTTATGTGGGCACGGAGATGGCTGGTTAAGCCAATCCGTGATAGGCAGACGCGGGTGCAGTGGGGGCAAGGAAACTGTCCGGGGGGTTCAGGGTTGGTGGTTGACGCCTTTCTCCCAGCTCGTGCTGCAGTCAGTCATCTCGCCTCTTCTCCCGAAGTTGTCATTTCGCCCAGATGGTTAGGGCGCGCCAGCCTGGTCTGTCCATAGCATACAGCTCCAGCTGTTTGGAGGGATGTCAGCGTGTTTGATGTTGGACTTCACGCAGTCCTTGAATCTTTTTTTCGTGGTCTGCCCTGGTTCCGCTTTCCCAAGGTCAGTTCGCCATACATGAGCGCTTAGGCAACCTTTGGTCGTCCATCCGGGTCACGTGACCACCCATCGAAGCTGGGCTTTCAGGATCATGGCCTCGATGCTGGTCATCCCGCTCTGTCCAGGACCTCGAGGTTTGTGATCCGGTCTTGCCGTGGATGTTCATAATTGACCGAAGGCTTCTCATGTGGAACTTTCCTCCAGCTGCTTCCAGTGTCTTTGTACACCGCCCTTGTCTCGCATCCATAGAGTAGGCTGGTGAGGACGACGGCTCTGTACACCTTGACTTTGTGGAAAGCTGGATGTTGTGCTGGTTCAAGACACGAGCTCGGAGGCGCCCAAGAGCTTGACGGGCCCTTTGCAGATCCTAGCGTTAAATCTCTTTATCCAGGGTGTTATCATTGTGATGTAACTGCCGAGGTATCTGAAATCATCCACTATCTTTAGCTGGGTGCCCTCAATGGAGATAGAGGGGGAGGGTTGGCTGAAGCAGGGCTGGTGAAATAGAACCTCTGTCTTGCCGAGGCTGTAGTGAGCCCAAAAAGGCGGAGGCTTCTGCGAACTTATCTGTGATAAGCTGTAGGTCAGACTCTTTGTGTGCCATGAGAGCACATTCATCAGCAAAAAGTGCTTCCAGGATGATCTTCTCCACAACCTTTGTCCTGGCGTTCAGTCGGCGGAGGTCAAACAGTGAGCCATCAAGTCTGTATCGCATGTATACCCCAAGGTTAGGTCCTTGATAGCGTGGTTGAGGACGCAGGTGAAAAAGAAGCTGAAAGGGACTGGGGGCCCGCACGCATCCCTGTTTGACACCGTTACTGATGTTTAATTGGGTCTGATACTTCTCCACCCGAGAGAACCTGCCCGGTCATGTTGTCATGAAACTGGCGTATTGAGGTTGATGAACTTGTCTGGGCATCCGAGTTTGGATAGGATGATCCAGAGGGCCTTCCTGTTCACTGTGTCGAAGGCCTTGGTGAGGTCAACCCAAAGACCACATACAAGTCCATGTTTGTCTAGGCATTTCTCCTGCACTTGTCGGGCGGAGAAGATCATGTCCACAGTGCTGCGGTTTGGGCGAAATCCCCACTGTGTTTCCGGCAGGTTTTCCCTTTTGAAATGTTCTCCGTTAAGCGGGTTTAGGAGGATCCGAGCCAATATTTTCCCAGCAATAGAAAGGAGGGAGAGCCCGGTAATTGCCGCAGTCAGGCCTTACTACCCTTTTTCTTAAATAGGGAGAGACAGTGGCATCCTGAAATCTTGGGCATTCTTCTTTTCCCAAATCTGGTGAGGGGGGAAAGTGGAAAGCTGCAAGGGCACAGGTCGGCAGATTTAAACATCTTGCTGGTTTCCGCCATTCCGGGTGCTTTTCTGAGCGGTCTGTCTTATGCCCCAAGACTTCATCCATAGTGGGGGGGAGGTCGAGGCAGTGTACAATGGGCTATTGGGGATCAGTCAAGGGGTGGGGGTCTACACGGGGGCCTGTTGAGCGGTTGCTGAAGTGCTCTCTCCATGTTCTTTGATGCTGTCTTCTCCCTTCACAGGGTTGAACCGTCTCTGACAGGAGTGGGGTAGTACATGGCTTGGAAGGTCCGTAGACTTCTTTGATGGCACTGAAAAACATTTTGGAGTTCTGCGTGTCAGCGTATCTCTGGACCTCGTCTGCCTTCCTTTCCCACCATACATCCTGCATCTTGCGCAGCGCAACTTGGGCCCGTTTCACACATGCACATACACATACACACATACATACACACACACACACACACACAAGAGTCTTGACAAGAGTAAGCATGCTGTGTGTGTATATTTCTCTCATATTGGTGAAGTATGCATGTGTTTATGTGTAGTTTGTGTATTTTGCAGTAAACTGTGTGTGTGTGTGTGTGTCAAAGTCAAACTTTTATTTCCAGATGGTACATTGAATAAGCAAAACACATCTAAGGAAAAAAACAAGAACAAAAACAAAAAAAACAAAACACAAACAAACATATCAAAAACCCTTATTGAAAAGGAAATTATAATGATAAAGATGACGATGGTGACTATGACGATGATGGCGATGACGATATCAAAAACACAAGAGGATTACTACTGCAAGAAATATTTAATGAAGACGATCAAATACGATGAAACTCTTATCAAAAAACTTACAGCAGATTTATGTTTCGATATCCAACACAATCCACACTTAAATAACACATACATATATAAACCATAAGCTCATCCACTTATGTTATTATTTGCTAACCACAATTTAAAACACACACACACAAAACACCCCCCACTCCCACAAGCCATGCTGGCTTGCAAGCAGTGTGTCTGTGTGTGTGTGTGTTTTGTAGTGTGTGTATAGGGTAAGGATTTGAATCTTTTAAAATGCAAATGTGTATGTGGTTGTACATGTAATTGAGAGAAAAAAGGGGGGGAGGGGGGTGGATATTTGCCCATTTGTGTTGGAGGGTGCAGGAGTATACGTTTTGTATCGTACATGCAATGCATTTTAACTCTCAGGGACGGCGTCCGCTATAGGGATGGGTGTAAAGCCACGGTTTCGGCGATCGCCGCTATGGGGATTTGCTTTTTGCAGATTTTTCATGGGCGGCCGCTGATACTAAAACCGTGCAGCAAACTACTTCGTGGTCTGTCAACGCGAATGCGATGCTTGTCGGGTTTTTTCGGTCTTCCGAGCTCTTTTTTTGCAGTTGGGGAGAGTGCCGAATGCCCGCATTTTTGCATATGTGTAAAAGCAAAAAAGAAGGGATCAGTTAGGGCTCCATGACGGGGGTTTATAAAGTGAAGCTTCAATTTTTTTTTTTATGTATAACCCAAAGTTTTCTTTCTTTTTGAGCCAGAAGCCCCTACAGGAGCTTTTCCCGGGTTTTTGTAGCGTTAACAAATGATGGTTTTCACCACCCCCGTACAGGACGCTGTCTGTGGCCAGTACTTCCCCAGCAGAGTGGTACCCCTTGTACACTGGGTGGAGTGAGGAAAAAAGGGTAAAGTGTTTTCCCCAAAGGAAAACAACACGGCCGACGGGGCGAACCCCCGGGCCCCGGACACGGTTGACCCCCTAACCCCTCGCCATGGGGGCCCCCTATGTTAACATAAGTTCAGAAAATTTCATTTTTTTTCTATGTGTTTTGTATTTTTTATTTTTTTATAACCTTACAAATGGGCCCCTCTGTGGGGGAAAACAAGGGGAGAATTGTCCGTCCCCAGTGGTTAAGCCTTTCTTTGTTACCTGAAATAACAGTGCAAAACTAGAGATCACTATGGTTTTCCCCCTTTCCCTTTTGTTTGGTTGGAAAATAGCCCCCAAGAAGAATATAGAACATGTATTGTCTTCTTGCTTTGATTTTTTTATTTTATGTTTTTTTCAAACCACCCCAAAATAGAGCAATTTTTTACAGTGCGCTAGTCAAAGGGTTAAACATGTCTGTGTGTGTTCAGTGCTCTGTTTGGTGCAAAAATTTTTGCCTGGGAATTTTGGATCCAAAATTTTCAGAAGGTCTTTGTTAGTCTGCCATGAGGGGATCGGAATGTCCTAGGGAAAAAGTTTCGGGTGAGGAAAACTCATAGAAAAGATATGTTTTAAAGTGAAGCTTCTAAAGCGTCAGGGGCAATGTAAATTACAAAACTTTATGGTTCATTTTTTGCCCCCCACTTGAGTCTTGTTATTTTTATTTAGTGTGTTGCATGTTTTAAATTTAAAAAAAAGGGGCATTTTTAAATAGAGAATATTTCAGTCTCTGTTCACGGTTTTAATGTCAATAGAATTTTTTTGCATATGAAAAAAAACAAAACAGATAATAGTGCTGTGGGATGGCACGGAGATGTTTTTTTTTTAGGGGTTTTCTGAAGAAATATGGGTTTGTAAAGTTTGAAAAAAAAACTTTTTAATTTGCAGGAAAGGAAAGCAGGTTAGTTTTCTTTTATCGAAAAAAACTTGAAAACCCTGTGTTTTTTTTCTGTTTGTTCATGCTGGTGTTTAAAGACTGAAAATAACCACAGAAATTTTCTGTGAATATTTTTCATGATATTGACATTAATTTATCAATAGTGACGCATTGTATTTTCAGCGTCTGTTGTGAAAAATATCTAATTTTAAAAATTTTTCTATAATTAAATGGTGGAATTATTTCAGTTTTAAGTTCTTAAAAAAAATTTTGGGGAAAAATTCATTTTATTTGAAATTCTTTCAAAATTTGGGGGAAAAAAAGACTTCTATTTGAAAATTTCTGAAATCAAATTTCTTCTTTTTTATGCTTGTCAACAATTTTAAATGTTTTTGTTGTTGCTCCTCGGTGGACTTTGAGGTTTTCCATTGAACTTGTTGTGTATTGCTTTTCTGCCCGCCATGTGGGGGGCTGCTTCTGACTTCGGGAAAGGGTGTTAAACACACACCCTCTTAAATTTTTTTTTGTTGTTGTGGTTGCAATGTATGTTTTGTTCCCCGTTTACAAAAAGAATGGGCCTAGGTCCGATGGCAGAACGGGTTTTAATGTATGCGAAAAGGTTCTGTGCATTTGCACATGGGACCTCAGTTTACAGTTTCATCTGAAGAGGGGTATGGATACAGTACTGATGTTAAGTCAAAGTAAAAATAACCTCCCCTTGAAGGGGATCTCAGTGGTGGGTCAAACTGGGCTTGAGCCAGGACTGTCAGATCACAAGAGTAACGCTCTAACCATGCTTTATCCTGTCCCCCCAACTCTGAAATGAAAAAATGGATTCATCCTATCCAATCCAATGCTGTTGTTTATAGCCCCGCCGACCCCAGAGGCCGTATCAGGGCTGTCACCTTGTTTCAACTTTTAAATCTGCAGATATAGTGGTGGCATGGTTTTGGGAGGTATGGTCAGCTGAGCGGCATGGTGGAGCCAGTAGCTGGGTTTTTGGAGCCCTGGCTGTGGTGGTGGCGGAGCCCCTGCTGCCTTATCTCTGGCCTTCGCTGCGGGGGCCATGACTATTGGTGGTGGATGACATCCCTCCCCGAGGCCCAAACATGGTAATTGTCCTCCTTCGCCTCTTCATTTTTGTTTGTTTATTGTTTGTTTGGTTTTTCATCTCTGTGCTTGAATGTGTATGATTAGTTGTATTCATTCATCTGTTGTTGTATGTTAGTTGTGGTTAGAAAGTTCTCAGTTCGTTTGAATAAATTTTAAACCTGATAATTGTGTGTGTGTGTGTGTTTTATTTATTGTTTAAAATTTTTATTTTATTCTTTTATATTGAGGATAATTGTGTGTGTGTAGTAGTATTTAGTAGTAGTAGTAGTCGTCAAGAAAGGACCGAGAGCTTTGATGCAGGTGGGAAGGAAAGAAGTCATGTCACTAAAACCATCTTTCAAAAATGAACCATGAGTGAATTTTTTATCAATTAAAACATTTCATTGCTTTTTCAAAAAGCTGAATTTGCTTGATGAAGGGTTCATTGTTTTGCACCTTTAATTTCCTTTTCTTTGCTTTTTTGTACCTAGTATTCCCTGACTGTATACTTTTAAAATTTTTCTTTAAAAAAAAAAAAGTTGGGTTCCTTGGCCAAACTCCAAGGTTCACCAATAATGAGACTTTTGCACATGTGAATGGTTTTGCTTACTGTTAAAGGTAGCCACATGCCAACTTTGGGGATAATATCTCAACATGACACTGGTGTGCAATGCATTTTTATAATATATTTTTTGTCATCCATTCACAGGCATGACTGGCCTACCGTTCCAAAGGCCAGAATTTGTTTTAACGTGTGCACAAGATGTACTGCATGTGTTCGCACATGGGGCCTCAGTTTATAGCTCTTTTGAAGGACTTAAGGGGGAGTCAGTACAGTTGTTATCTTCAGTGGAAAAATCCCCTTGAACAGGCATGTCAGTGGTGGCTTGACCCTGGGCCATCACATTGTGAGGCAGTGCTCTAACTACTGTCCCCCCCCCCCCCCCCACCCCCCCCCCCCTTCCCTACTGCCCCCTGCCTGAATTTTAATGTTGTTCAATGGATTCTTTCATCAAGCTGTATTGATTTTTAAAAAAGGGATTCAGCTGTGGGTGTTAAATGGAGTGTGGTGGTGAAAGAGGACATAACCTAGTTGTTGATATTGCGTATCGGTTTTAGTGCCTACCTGTTTGAAGATTGTGTTCATGTGATGTTGGCACATGCTAAAAACACACTTGCACTCAGGAAACAAGTACATGCTCTCACACCATACAGTCTTACAATGTATGCCTATGTGGGACACATGCACAAGCACACTTGTCTCTGTGTGTGTTTTGTGTGTGTACGTGCGCAGCACACACGCAAGAAACACATTCATGCTGCCATGCATACAGTCATATGCCTGCATGTATGCATGTGTACCATAAATACACGTGTGTGTGTGTATGTGTGTAAAAAGGTAAAGGTAAAGGAGTCCATAACCTATAAGGTCGTAGGGGGCAGGCGTCAAGACCTCACTTCTCTAGGGCCAGCATATTGAGGGCGGCGCCATCCCCTCTCCCTCGCTGCTTTCCCTTCCCTGACCCAAAAAGAGGGCGGGTTACCCATTTACAGCTGGGTGAATGGGGGAACTGTACTGAAGCCAAGGCGCGCAACGGCCCACCCTCCAACTGGTAACCACGCTTGACGCTGCTTAACTTTGGGTGGGGGAAAGCGAGTGCTCCGACCCTGAGCTATCCGTCCCCTTTGTGTATGTGTGTATGCACACATAAAGACACACACACATATGAATGGTTGCATGTAGCATGTGTGCTCACAAGCACAACACAACACACACACACACACGCGTATGCTTTACATACACATACACGTCTGCACACAGGGAATACAGAATTACACAGGAAGTAACACATTTAACGTATGTGTGCGCGCATGTGCAAACACATGCACAAACACCCCACGCTCTCTCTCACACACTCTTCTCCTCTCACTTTTTCTCTCTCTCTCTCTCTCTCTCTCTCTCCCTCCCTCCCTCCCTCCCTTTCTCTAAAAACCAAACCATATAACACATCTCATTCATTGACTTTGACCCAAGTTCCAAAATTAACTGGTTTTCTTCTTCTTTTCTTTTTTTTCTTCTTTTCAAATTAACAATTTCAGTTTATAATCTTTTCTTCCCCCTCTCTCCCTAAATCCTCTTCCACCCCCCCTCTTGTCTACATGTCTCCTTTTTCTCTCTCTCTCTCTCTCTCTCTCTCCTCCCCTTCTCCTCTCTCTCCTTTTCTCCTCTTCTCTCTCTTCTCCTCTCTCTCTTCACAATTTTTGTAGGTAAGGGAACTCTGTTACAATACAAGTCCATTTTATGTCAGGCAAACTCACGCGAGGTTGGGCAAGTCCCTGTATGTCATTTGTAAATAGCGTTGGGGTTTTTTTACAACTTTTTGGTCCTAAGTTCAATGTTAAAACAAAATTAGCATTTTTGTTTGGTTTTAAAACATTTTTTTTTTTAAACCTGTGGTGGTTTTGGGGAGGGGGGGGGTGGGGGGGTTCAGGGGTTTTAGTGTGTGTGTGTGTGTGTGTGTGTGGGGTGGGCTTTTTTGCAGCATGCACCCAAAAATCAAATTTTTTGTCTGTGTGTGATGTGGTTTTTTTTAGGAGAGAGAGAGGACGCGGACAACAGAGAAGAGAGGAGGTGGGCGGGGTGGGGTGGGGGGGGGGGGGTGGGGGGGTGGGCGAGGGGAAATTTCGGGGCAATTTTCTTGACAAACATTCCCTTTCGGTTTGGTACCTAGTCATTTTGGCTGCTGCTATTTTAAAAACCCCTTGAACCCACCGTGCAGTGGCCATTCACCAAAAAAAAAATGGAAAAGTGGGTTCTGGGACCCCCCTCCCCCCCTGTCCCTCCGTCTTGAAGGGGTGGTGTACCACCCTAGCTGCGTTTGTCAGCTTTGATATCAGACCATTGTTGCTTTAGTTGTTATGGTTGTTGTTGTTGAGCGTTCCCCAGTTTTAATGGATGGCAGTTTTGTTTCATTATCTTTCATTTTTGTTCCAAAATTTGTTGTTTCCTAATTTTTCATTCTTGTTTCATCATAATCTTTCTTTTTTTTCCCCCACAGTCATTCTTTTTTTAAACGTCTAGCACTGCTGTAGATTATATCTACTTGCTAGGGATTGTGTCACACATTCTTCTGAATTTCAGATTTTTTTCTTCTTTTTAAATTTAAATTGAATAAATTAAAGGAGAGTGCAGATTGTTACACTGAGAGCTTGCCATGGCTGAGGCACACCTTACAGCATAACATTTGATTTAGACTTTGGCTTTTGAACTATATAAAAAACTGACAAAGTTTTTGACCTGGGCCATGAAAACTTTAATTTATTATTATTGTGTTTTTAAATTTTTTTGCAGTGGCAAGGGGAAACTGGCCTCGTGGGGGGCCATGTTGGGCTTCATCGCATGATGTCTCTGGTGTGGGTCTGGGATGACTCATCATGGCCGTAGGTTCTGACAGCTTTGTTATCTGCAAAATTCGCTTTGGTGCGTTTTTCTTTTGTTTGAATGAAAAGATATTCCCTTTGGGAATCATTTTGGTGTTTGGTTAATTTCATTAAAAAAGAAAAGCACACTTTATTTCGGAATCTTGAACAAGACCTGCACGTTATTTGTGATAATGCAAGTATAAGTTTTCTAAGAGTTGTTGTTTTGAACAATTTTTATGAGTTTTGAACAATGTTTATGAGTTTTGAAAATTTTATTTCAAGGTTGTTTTTTGTTTTTTTTCTAAGATGCATTTTGGTTTGGATTGATGTGTACTTGTTGTAAGGCATGTGTGTAGTTTGGTGAGATATGGTATGGGGTGGTGTGGTGTGTGTGGTGTGGTGTGTGTGAATGCGTATTATTGTTTTCATTATTGCACTTAGTTTGCAATTCTTCTCAGTCATTTCACTGCCATTTTTTTAGGAACAAGTAGAACAGTAGCAAAGAAAAAGTGAAAGTGTTTCGCATGTAGCTGAAGGTGCTGTATGATTTTGTGGAATATTTGTAGATATGTTTTGTTTTGGAAATGGTTGTTATATGGTTGTTATCTAATCATGAAAAAAGCTTTATCAGTCTTTTTTGCACTTACTATGTATTTATTTATTAATATTTATTTACATATAGGCCTAATGTTGTGTGTGTATGTGTGTGTGTGTTTGAGAGCACACTGTGCTTCTCTATTGTGTAGTGAAATGCAGTATCAAGTTTTGTCTTCCTTTATTCTGGAGGTGTGTGTGTGTGCGTGTGTTTTGTGTACACATAAAGTTGTGTGTGATGGAGAGGAAAGTTGTTCACGAAAATTTGTTTGTTAATATCAGGTTGCGCGGTTTATGTCTCAGGTATTTTAAATCTACGTGGCTGTCATGGGATGTTGTATGTCAGTGATTGATCAAACACATGTAATTCTCTGAAGTTCAGTAGCACTGTTGCCCTTCGTGGTTGTTTTGAAATAACGGAAAACCAAGTTTTAAAAGGGAAAGAACAGTGTGATTCTCCTCATTCATTTAACATTCCTACATTCTGAAAAAAACCTCCACACCCATCGCAATATGAAATATTGTTCTGAATTGGTTTTTGTGATAGATATGTGGTCAGGCTTAGACAGTATTGATGAGTTTAGAAAGTGATCAGTTCTTTGAGATGAAAGAAGTTTTCAGCTTTCTTTTTAACATTTTAGGGTACTTGATTAAGTACATTCATTACTGGGATGAATCATTGTACAAAATGGTTTGAACTGAAGCGCAGATCATTGACAATCACTTATGGAACTGACAGTCTGCATTAAGCAGTAACAAGAATTTTTCCTTCTGTTGCTTTGTTGTATTGTCAGGTTTGATAATTGTCTGTTTAGTACAAATTACCAGTAAAGTTTATGTAATGCGAAGATCATGAGCTTTGTTAACAGTTAAATCAAAAGGAGATGATATGATTTATTTTTTCTTTTTGTAGAGCTCAGTACTTAGTTTAATTTTATGAGGAAAAGAACCAAAATATTTTTATTGATGAGAAATTATTTCCCAATGAAACAAATCAGTGTATTTGCTTTATAGAAAATGCAAACAAGAGAAAAAATGTGTGTGTGTGTGTGTGTGTGTGTTTGTTGGTGTGTGGTGTGGTGTGGTGAGTGTGTTGTGGTGTGTGGTGTTGTTGTGTGTATGTGTTGTGGTGTGTGTGCTTGTGTGTGTGTGGGGGGGGGGCGGGGGGGGGGGAGAGAGAGGGGGGGGGGGAGAGAGAAGATTTTGTTTTCATTTTTTATTGATTTAATTTAGAATATTTTACTTTTTTTTGGTATAGGGAATGACAAGAATTCTTTGCTTTTTTTCTGTCTTCTAGATATGCACTTTATTTTGAGGCTTTGATTTGTTGAATCTTTTGATGCCATGAGAGAGTGATACTGATGCTGAGCTCAAATACTGTGTTGTTTTTAAAGATTGGTTTTGTCTCTGGTATTGTAATGATAATGAAGGATGTATATATGTAGTTTTGATAGCAAGGTGTTGGTATATTTTAATAAAATGGGTTTTACTCTGTGCCTTATATCGGAATAACATGGTTTCATGACCTGCCACGTCCAGTAATATGTATTTCAGAATAAAGAGGGAATATTGTTTG
>JAQIHA010000588.1:0-13719 GCA_028751875.1 Rapana venosa | reverse complement strand
CTCTTCCAGCCCTTGGCGCATGCAAAAAATTTGTCCCTTTTACCCCTTTCCCTTTTCAAAGAGTAGCATGGGCCCCCGGTGGGAACGATCAAAATTTACACCGTTAAACCGGCTTTTAAAAAGGGGCCTTTTGGTCCCCAAAAAAAAATTCAAAACCTGGGGGGGGGGGGGGTGGTTTTTTTTTGGGGGGGGGGGGGGGGGGAATGCGCAAAAAATGTTCCCCCTTCTCCCCTCCCCCTTTCTCTCTCCTCTTCCCCCCCCCCAACAAACACACACACACACCCCCACACACACACACACTACATACACACACTTGCATGCACACAACACCACACACAAACACACTTGCATCCACACACAAAAACACACAAAAACCACACACCAACACAAAACCCCCAACACAACACACACCCCAAACCCACACACACACGCGGCAAATGTGATTTTTTTTGGAAATTTGATCTCACTGTACCAATCTCCCTGGAATGTCTATGGGGCCCCCTTGTCTCTAAACTTGTGCGGCATAGTTTTAAAGTGTAAGTGTGTGAGTGTGCACATGCGTTTAGGGGGAGATGGGGGAAAAGCCGTCAACTCAACCCTTACTGTTTACCCCCAAACCCGGGCAATTTTTGGGGCTTCCCCACCTCATGGGCCCAAAAAATTTGCATTTTTTTAATAAAAAAACTAAGCAGTTTCCCTTGACTCGGCTTTTAACCCTACCCTACTAAAACTGAAAGTAATACAATTTTTTTTTTGAGGGGTAAAACTTAAAATTATGGGATTTTGCTAAAAAAATTCTTACAAGAACTTGTCAAAAAACTTAAAAACAATTATCAAAAATTTATCAAAACTTAAAAAAGGAACTTACCAAGAATTTACCAAGAACTATAAAGAACTAGTAAAAGAACAAAAACAAGAACAAATATTAAGAATTGAAAAAATAAACAAGCCCCAAAACAACATTTTTTAACAACTTTCAAATTGTCAAAACAAAAAATTTTTTACACAAAATATATTAAAAGATAGACAACATAAAATTGCACGAATTTTGTTGATGACACTACGGGCTCAGTCAAGAAGAATTAACAGATGAAAAGTTAGGGATAAAAGGGAGAAGTTGTATCTCTTGCTGCTTTTGGTAAAAAAAAGCATTACTTGGGAACAAACAAACTTGAACAGGTCAGCAGTTATCACCACAAAACATTATTTAAATATTTTAATAGGGAGATCCCTTCTTTGGGGCAAAGATAGGAAAACCCAGGGCATACTTTAATGGTCATATCTAAAGCACAAATAGGGTCTTTAAGTGGACTCAGAAGCTGACTTAGCATATACCCCACAAGATCCCATTTTTTCTAAAACGCTGGAACAATTTCCTGTGAATTTTACCGTTTTGGGTCTTTTAGCACCAGTAGCTGCTAGTATGTAACATTAAAACTATAAATTTAAACCCCATAGAGAAAGATGGGAAAAACAAACACAGCCCAAACCAACAGGAAAAAAGGAATGCAAGAACCCAAAAGCACCCTCCCTTTCAAATCATCTTAACAAAGAAACCCGGAAAGGTTTTTAAACTGGAAGAGGTTTGCAAATGGAATCGACAGAAAAAACTTAGCAACCAAGCAAAGCAAAAGATTTTAACTGGAAAACATTAAAAAAACAGATGCCTATAGAAACACAGAAAAAAGACACAGCACCCCCAAAAACAAACATTCGTCTACTTTAAAAAATTGGTTAAAAAATGCTATGGGGAATTGTTATACGCCTATAGAGTATGGAGCGAAGCAACCAAAAAACAAGAACCACAAAAATGAACAAAAGCCAAAACCACAACCCCAACCGCAACCCCTGCCTACAAAACAGCCTGACAAAGATCCATTTAAATTATTAATAAATATAATAAAATAATTTTATATTATGTAAAATATGAGTACAGAAAAGATGCAGTCAATCTGGTTACACGGCTGCCGTTTTTGGGGTCTTTGTCGCAACAAGTTAGGAAAAGTCTTTTAAAAAAAGAACCTGCTGATTTGGAAAAAAAACTTGAAGACGCGCCCAAACTAGTTGTGGTTGTAACGATCCCTTCTACAAAAGACTTCCTGGGTTAAGCAGGGGAAATTTTCCAGAAAATATTAGCCATAAATAAAAAAAGGCTTTTTAGTTGAGGGTTGGTGGTGCTGTGGTAAGCACTTGCTTTTACAGCAGCAACCCTTTTTGTTTTTTCTAAACTTCAACAGTAAGAAAGGAAGAGGCATGATAAGCAATAGAAAAATAAAAGAGCTCAGAGAATACGAAAGCCCCAAAAAATTCTCAGTTAGACTTTATTAACAAAAATTTTGTAAACAAGGACATCTGCAAAAACATTTTCTGATGTTGACGCGCAATAAAGAGTACTTTTGGACAGCAAACAATATCTCCTTTTACAAGCCCATTCGTGATTATTATCAACCCACTGAAACCCAGAAACGGGAAATTTTGCTTTTTTTGTGGGGGGCAGACAATAGATTTTTCTTAGCACGAAGGTTGGGTTAACCAAACAATTTTTTTTTTTTTATATTAGAACCAATGGGTCCAAACTCTCTAAAATCACTACCACCCAAAAAAGGGACTGGAAAGGACAGACGGCTATTAAAAAATGACATTGCAGCGAGAAATTTCGAAATAGCAAAGGAAGTGGCTGTTAAACAAAGCAAATGGGCAACTTTTTTACCTCACAAGGGCATTAATGACCCTCCTTTATAAACATGAACCAAATGAACCACCAAATAGACTTTTAACTTAACCCCTGACACAATCAGAAGAAAGGATAATAGCCTTCGTAGTGGACATAGTTTCTGGGTATAAAGATGCAGAGCCCCTTACGAAAAGAGGCCCCCGCACTGAGTTGTTTTGCAAAAATCTATATCGGGGCCCCCAAAATATTCCAGTTTATTCAGGTGATGAGGAAAAGAGTTTAAAAGGAGCTTTAATCACTTTTACTAAAGCATGGAGTGCAATAAAAAGAGGTATACCAAGGCAACCACAGATCTCAAGCACGGTTCAAAGTTTAAAAAGGGCTTTTAAAGCAAAAAGGACCCCTTTGCATATCGTACCACCAAAAATCATGACCCCAGGCACCACGAAATACAGAGTGGGTAAGAAGACTCCCGATTTGAGAGCAATGAACCTCTGAGATAACTAAAGCCACGGGTTAAAACCTGGGGAACGCTATCAAAGGCAAAACAATACAGCCCGCACAACCAAACAACACCTTCTAACACCACTAATACCCTTCGGGAAGAAACTGAATATCTGTATGCTCCCGGGGAAGCTGAAGCCAGTGACAGTCACAAACGAGCAAACAGATCCCATCTGAGCATAAAACACTTTCGAAATAAAAAAAAGTTGTGGAGATGGGTCCTCCTATTTATTTTTTGTCATTACCCGCGCCACAATGACTTTGTTAGAGGAGGAACTGCAGCTAGTGCCACCTAAAACTGTCCCGCTTCAGTAAGTAGGCTAATATTATCAGAAGTAAGTGACTGTATGGTCTCATCTAACTGTTTTTTGTTACTAAAAATTTATGGGAACATATTTGATAAACTGAAGTGGTTGGACCTCTCTCATCATAACTAACAACTCCTAGAAAAATTATTTAGCCCTCTTCTTTTCTGCCATGGGGTCAAGTTTTTTTTCTACTTGCTGGCCAAAGTCTTCTAGAATGTCAGCACTGTAAAAGCAGAGACGAGGCATTGTACCATACCATAGTATTTGAAAAGAGTAAAACAATCATTGTTTAGTCTCAATCAAAATTTTAACTCCGTATATAAAATGTTAAAAAAATTAATTAATTAATTACTTTGTTCTCCAGGTCCAAGGCGTATGAGTGCTCTGGTGAAGAATATCTCGTTTTATCTGCGAATCAATGCTTTTTTTTTAACCCAGTTTTTTGATTTGGGGCAGGGTTGACAAGGGTTTGGGGTTTTCATGTAAATACCTACCTTCAAAGGGGCCTCTTTTTGTTATCTGACTGATCTTGTTTTGACCACCTGTTTGCCAACACCTTTTGCCTTTTTTATGACCCCTGTCTGTTTGCAACCTATAACATCTTGGCCCTCAGCCCAACATATTTCTTGATAAAGTGCCGTTCATCTCCCCTTTCATCTTCCCAAATAACTTTTTGTTTACTGATGAATGCAAGGACTGTCTTTTGGATAATCATGGTGTCGTACCATGACTCTGATCCCAGCGTACATCCTCTACAGGTCTTTGAAATATATCTTCTGTGGGTATGTCTAGGATGAAAGAGTCTGTGTCTGTGTACAAGACCCTTACAGCAGGATATTTAGCCCTGAAGTAATCAAAACAAAAACTCCAGCATCAACACTTTGACAGCTCCACGCCACTAAACCCAATGACTACTGGTTTGTCTAAGTTTAACACCTCAACTTCTCCACTGATGCCCAGACAGACTGTCCAATGAATTGCCTGTAGTCTTGATAGCATGGCTTTGATGTTAGCTTTATGGCTTCATTTTCTTTTGTGACCTATCTAACATCCTTATCTTTGGTGTGGGTTCTCTCATTGTTTTTACCAACAGCTGTGTTTACTGAGCTTGAAGTAATCCTTTTCCTGATGCATTTCGGTACCTTCATCTCAGATCAAGTGTTCTCATGATGTATGGTTATCATGAATTGACTCTTTGTCAAACACAATGATACGGATGAACACAGGAAGAATAACCATGCCTTAGGTAGAACTGTAGCAGTCTGTAAGAGACAAACTACTTGCTCTGTCAATTAACTTTTGGTACAAGCTTTGGTGTCTTTTTGGAGATTTTTTTGAGCCTTCTGCAGTCATTGGGGTAGGCATTGTGCGCATCATTAGTTCCAATGGGGATAGACTAAATCTACTTCTAAGATCCAACAAGTGTTTGATCAGCCACCATTGTGACAACGCTTTTTAGAGTCCTCATCAACAGCAAAAGGACCATTAAACAACTGAAATTTCTTAGTGTAGTGGACATACAACACGCCCATCCATTACAGATTGTTGCGTCCATTACATATGTATTAGAAGCTTGCTAGGATCATAGTCTTCTAAAATTTTAGTTATGTTGGCGCTTACAGTATTGTGCGATGCCATAACGATGCCACCACGCAACCATCCCCAATCATTTGGAGCATTGGCAAAGGTCAGACAACAAATCAATCGCACCCCAGTAAACTTCATGAAAGCATCCAAAACATTCCCGTGCTGTGATATAGTGTATGGGTCTAGTCTGTAATGTTTCATGCCGGTCTTTCTGTAAGTTCTCAAGACATCAGCACGCAAACATGCATCAGCAAGTAATTACGATACAAGTCATCCACCCATCGTCCACACTGCATCTATGCCATGCCCACTGAGCATCTGATAGTCATCATCACTGATTCTTTTACCCGTCAGTCAGCGAAGAATGCTTCTTTTGGTGCAGCTCTTCCTTCATCAAAGCTTTCCCATGAGTCCATGTACTCATAATATAGACGCCGTTTTCTTGCAAGCTTTGTGTCGAAGTAATTTTTTCTGTAAAATTGAGCAAGTACTCAGTGATGAAGACAAGGACTCTAGAGATCCATCTGATGTTGTGCAGAATCAAAGAAGGATAAGCTATTTTAGTGTAAACAGTCAGGTACTTCTCGTGATGACTTTGCAATGCAGTAGGCCTTAACTCATCAGTTACTGCCTGCATAATTAAGGTGTGAGTCGTAGCCCTCTTAGATTGTGAAGAAGACTGTAGCTTCCATGTTTTGGGGAATCTACTTATAGTTTGTAGATTACACTTACTATGGCTGCTCCACGACACTTATACCACTGATAGTGGTCATGACCTCTGACTGTGTGATTATCGGCCACCTGGGGAGTTAATAAGTTACCCACAAATCCAGCAATGTGTGGCAGAGCATTACTGTTCCTGGTCAGTATCAGACATAACGATTCTGCAGGTTTAGCTGTTGAGAGTAGATGTTATGATTCGCTTTTATGGTTCAAGAAAAAGCTTAGCCGCGTCTGTCCTCGATACAAAGAATGGCTCTGAGTGTGCACCATCCATCTAACAACACATAAGCAAATGAACAAACTTGATGATTACTGAGTAAGACTGTTTTAGGCATTTGTTCCTATGCTGGCTTTGTATGGCACAATGATAAGACTCAAAGTCAGCATAACACTACTTAAGGACTCTTTTGTAGCTTTTTTATATTCTTGAAGTACACCATGCTTCCCAGGCTTTGGTGTTACAAGTTCAGTGATTGCTTTGGTCTCACTCTAACAATGTTTCTGTGTTGTCTGCTGCCTGTAAAGATGTAACGAACAGCATCGTCTGCAAAACTCTGTTTGTGCTGATGTTTTGTTGTCTGTGCAATAAGTCGACTCATTGTTCTAATTAAGTGTATAATGATCATTTAATCAACAATTAAGTCTACATGGTTTTTGTTGGATCACCTACAAGTGGTAGACCTTGCTAGAAATGCGAATGTGGGCATAGGGCTGCACTTTCCAGGTGTACACATTCACACGATGGTGGGTTTAGTTCTCTAACCTTGTCAATGCTCCAACAACACAGGAAAGTCAATGCCGGAAGTCAAGCTTGTCAACGCTGTCATGAATAGTTTGAAACTCTCTCTGCATTCTTTGTTACATGAAACAGCTACCCCAACACACACCACATAAACACTTACATCATTGTTCTGAATGTTCAGCACAGCACTTTTTGCTACAACATCCATGGGGCAAGGGAATGTAACTTCTACCAACAATGGGATGAAACTTTGTTGCTTTATTCTAGTGATGCGAAGAACCTACCAACTGGATCCATCCTTGATCCCCTCATTCTTGCTGTTTCTGCAGAATGTTCGAAGTTGGCGCATCATCTCATCTGCCCATGGTGTTGTGTTATCTCTTCAAAGGAGTTCAGTGCTTGTTGTGTTTTGACACATGAACAGTTAATTGTTCGTCTTTGTTTGCTTGTTGTATAGAATGCAGCAACCAACTGCAACCTTTACTGGTGGATCTATGTTTAGGTCGTCTGTATATGTGGCGATGCATCTGGAATGATTTGTACCAACGTTTGTGGATGTGTAACATTTAGCTCTTAATTGTCTAAACACTTTTCCATACTGAGCCTCAACTAAAATCACTAACTCATATAGTAAGAAAAAAAATTAAATTAATTAATAAATTAATATGCTTCTTGTTTTTTTGTTTTGCTACGGTCAGAAGCAGTGAATCTAACCGCAGAAATATCAAAAGCTCTCCTTAAAGAGTACTATCAACTGATCCTTAAAGCACTTTCTTGGCCAAGCAGATACCCCTTTTTCTTTTTTATATATCCTTTTTTTATTGATCAATGTCAACAAGGCATACTTTGTGTTTGTTTGTTCAGGGAGGCGAGCCTTTTGAACGTCTTGTATCATCGTATTCATCCTGAAGAACGCTTGAACTCCACTTCTGATATTGTGGAATCTGTGAGAGGCTTTGCTAAAAAGAGTCTAAAGACTTAGCTTGGCTAATGTCACGGCAACCACAGCCTCATGTTTTTCTACATTACGCACAACTTCTTTGAAAAGACTGATGTGATAAATGACAGGCTCCTGCTGTGTATTGAAACAGAGCCCAATGCTATTGATTAGCAGGATCTCCAATTCCAGTAGCCCAGAGAGCACTGCCTGTACCTCTGCGCTGAACAGAGATCGCTGTACCTGTAGTAATAGAGCTCAACAACAGTAAATGACTGATCTGTACCTATGCCTGCATTTTGTATACCTTTGCTAGTTGTTGCTCAATGTCATAGCTGCATCTGTGTAATTTTGTCAAAACGAAAGGTATTAAGCATTATCATTAAAAGGTTCAGATCTGTGCACAGGACTTTAGGATATTTAGCGGTCGTCATCTTCTTCTATCTATCTATCTATCTATCTGTCCCGTAGTCTGACGACCGTGGGGGCACCCTCAAAGACTCAGCAACCAGTTCCCTCCATTCCTATCTCTGTTCTGCCTTTCTCAGGGTATTGTTGAGGTTCTAGGCCTGTCCATTCACTGATGTTATCCTCACTAGCTCCTTCCTTGGTCTGCCGCTTCACCTTCCCTTGGAACAGGTTCCTTGCAAAACTGTCTGTAATTCTTGGGATCTGTGACATGCCATACCACTTAAGTTTACCCGCTTTTTCACGATCGTAGAAGGTCTCATAGGGTCCAATGGTTTGCTGGATTCTGTTATGGCACGTTCGTTGCTTATGTGGTCTTTGTAGGAGATTCGCCAAGAGTCTCCGAAAGCATCTCATCTCCACTGCCTGACTCTTCTCGATCCAAATCTGCAGTCAGGGTCCATGATTCACTAGGCATAAACAGGAAAAATTATGGATATAACATGGAGCGCATTATCTGATCTTGGCAGATAAGTGAATATTCTTGTCTCTCCAGATGTTATTAGTTTTGACAAAGCGGTTATTGTCAGTGCATCCTGGCATACTACTTCTAGGCTTGGATACCCTGGGTCGGATACAATGGCTCCCAGTACATGAAGCTTGAACAGTTTTCCAGCTTCTGGTCATTAACCCTGATATCAGTGCTAATGCCGTTGGTGTTATTAGTGCAACAGTTTGGTCTTCCTCTGCACTGATTTCCATGCGTAATTTGGAGGCCTTATCCAAGTGTTCTGTTAGGCTGCAAGCTCTTTCTGACCTGCTATTCCATCAATGTCGATCTGCGAAGCGGAGGTTTGTGATCGTTTCTGCACCAAATGCTGACAGGATCCACATGATGTCCAGTCATCAGCCATGATTCTCTCAGAAGATGTTAAAAGAGTGGTGAGAGTAACAGCCCTCCTTACTCCAACATTAGTTCGAAACATTCTCCAATGTTGTAGTTGTAGTACATCTGCACTGGTGGCCTCGCTGTACGCTGTTTGATGACTCTGATCCGGTTTGCATTAGATCTGTACAAATTCATGGTTGCCCACAAAGCTGCATGCCACACCCTGTCAAATTCCCTTCTTAAAATCGATAAATTATGTGGAAAGGTCTTGTACGATGTTGAAGTAAACCGCTCACAAATAGTGTGCTGCGCCCTGCTCTGAAACTCTTGTTCCTCAGCAATGATGGTCTCTGCTTGTGGCTTCAGTCTATTCAATATTATCTGCACATGACCTTGCATTGGGTGACATATGAAGGCTGATTGTGCGTAAATTATGGCATTGTTGTAGATTTCCTTTCTTGGGGGTGATGATGATGACTGCGTCCATGGTGTTGGCCATTTTCCTGTCTGCAATCTTGATGTCATAAGAGGCCGAGAGTGTAGGCGCAGTGATCATGGCTACCCCATCCAGCTTGACCGACTTCAGCTGGAATGGTTGTCAGCCCCTGCTGACTTCCCCTTTTTCAGCGATCTGACCTGCTGTTTCCACTTCTTCTCGGCGGATAGGGGTGAACTGTCTTGTCTTTGCTTCGGTACCTTAAGGACCTTCTGGTTCTCCTGCGGTTCTATAGTTAACAGTCGAGCAGTATTCTGTCATCTGTTCAGATATCCTGGTCGTCAGTGAACACTTCCCATTTTAGTCTTGATTGTTATACCTTTTCTCTTTCGTGCTATCAGGTCTTCACCAGCTGATAATGCTTTTCTTGCATTGTTTTTCTAGATGTTCTCTAACTCTTCAATGTCTTGGCACTGTCAACCGATCCATTTTCTCTTTTTGCGCTCCGGCATGGACTTCCTGATTCTTTTGTTGACTTGCCCTATAGTGTTCTGGCTCTTTCTTTTGTTTCATTTTCTTTTTCTTCAACTCTCTACGCTGTCGCATAGTTGTAGGATGTTAGTGTGACCCATGGTTTTTTGATGGTCGGATGTTTGCACCAAAAAGCTCGTTTGCTGTTCAGTCAACCGCTGTATGAACTAATTCGTCATGTATCTATTCTGAGTCTATCACAGTGAGTGCTGCAAACTTTCCACCAATCTTGCTTTGAAAAATTTTCTAATATACCTCTGGGTCCTTCAGCTTCTCGAGGTCACATTTGATCCTGAGTTGTCCGTTGTGGAATTTTCTTTAGACGTAGTCGGAAAGTCATCATCACAAGATCATGATCACTCCCTATAGTCGCTCCTGGACAATTGTGTCTGTGCGATGTAACGCCTAGACTGAAACCGTCTTTTCACCATGATGTAATCTATGGGTTGTGGTGTGCTCCTTTGGCTAATGCCATCCATTTTCTGATTTCTGTGTGGCCCAAGTGTATTCACTAGCTGGAGTGGGTTGTTTACTGGCCAACCTCCAGAGTCTCAAGCCCCTTTCAATTGATTGGTTATTACAATGTGGCCCCAAACGCTCCCCAGGTCTTTCCATGCATCTTCTCCTACCTTGGCGTTCCAGTCGCCTTGCACAACGAGAGATTCTTTCTTGGGTGTTTGATTCAGAAACCTCTTGTAGCTGGTCATAAACTCTCTACGGCTTCATCTGTGCAATCTGATGTAGGGGCGTATGCCTGTATAAGTTTGTAAAGGGGTTGCTCTCAGGCGGATGGTAATAAGTCCTGCTGGACACAAGGCTGGACAGCTCATGACGGTTTCACGGTGTCATTGTGAACGAGAAACGCCCACGCCGTGTTCCATGTTATTCCTGTTTTCCACTGTATATAAATTTTTGGTCTCCTGGGTCCGTTGTTCACCCATGTTTTTTACCACCTGACTTCGCAGAGCCCAAGGATGTGCCAATTGATATCTGGACATCTCATGGTCAGTTCTTCCACTTTGCCTGCAGCTCGTAGTGTCCGTACATTCCATGTGCCAATGATGGGTTGTTTCTGGGCACGATTTTGCTGCGTTTTACATCAGTATAGCATACTTTCGACATCGTCCTGATTGAGCTACAGAAGTGCGGTCCTTGGTAACACCCGGCGGAACGACCGAATCCGGTATGGAGATTCTGGCTGTCTTTGTCATTGGTGTATCTTGGCAAATCAAACCTGGCGGAGCCCATCCTCTCCAGGTCGGATTTTTTGTTGGGTTTACTCCCCACATGTGGCAGGTGGTACTAGGGTTACATGTTACCAGTAGCAGAGGGATGACCCTCTGACCTTATACTGTTCAAAAAGAAACGTGTGTAATTTTTATTGCTATTCATGTCAGTAAGTCTTGTAATTGATTGTCGGCAGTACAACACTGTGTAATGACTCAACGAGTCAATGTGGTGTAGAATGAGGGATGCTAAGTGTGTCAGCTGTGGTGGGTCTAGGAAAAAAAAAAAGCAAGTTGACTTTATTAATGGAAGGTCCCTTTCAATTCCATTGTCACCACGGCTGTTCCGAATAGCAATAGCAAATCTGAGGGCAAACACGTCGAGTAATCCAGTTAATAGTAATCCCATCCATGAACAAGAAAGTAGCTCTGTCTTCTCATGCAACCAGAACAAACACCAAAGTGTACTGATCAAACCAGAGGAAAGTATGGAAAGGAATCGTAGCAATGTGGTTTGATGGTTAAAGTCACTGATCCTTTTCTATGAAGCAAGATTAACGTGCCCTTATTCTGTAAAGCTATTATCTCTACTTCATTTCTGCTAGGCTGATTGATAATGCTAATCTATGTTTACTGGTCCTTCAGCATTTATGGCTTTACGGAAAGTCTGTCAGGTGCATAGAGAGGTATGGACTAATAAACACAAACTTGACTACTGTATTTCTCTTTTGGCTGGCCTACCAGCATCATCTATCCACTCTCTTCAACGCATACAAAACTCTGCAGCTCGACTGGTCCTTAGAAAGAAAAAATCTGAACACATCACTCCTCTTCTGCGATCTCTTGCCTGTCTCACAAAGACTGGAGTATAAAATCAATACCCTCTGTTTCAAATGTCTCCACAAATCTGCACCTTCTTATCTCTGTATTTGTCTTCACCTGTACACTCCATCCCGTTCCCTTCAATCAGCCGCAGATACTTTGTGCTTTCGAACACCCAGATTCAAACAAACCACTGTTGGCCGTCGCTCCTTCTCTGTTTCTGGTCCATCCACCTGGAATGACCTCCCTCTTTCACTTCGTCTAAAGCCTTCACTTGATTCCTTCAAATCCAGCCTCAAAACACACTTATTTCCTACCTGAGACTTTCCCCCCACATATCTGTCCCTAATTTTCAACAGCATCTTTCACCTTCTAAGTGTTGTTCCGTGTGTGTGTGTGTGTGTGGTGTGTGCGTGCGTGCGTGTGCGTGCGTAGTGCGCGCGCATGGATTTGAAATCTGTTGCTCATTATGTTTAAGGAGAGCTGCATGCCTGTAAATGATTGAGTGCAAGCACTTCGATTTGTTTGTTTTTTTACAAGATTCAGCGCTATATAAATTCCATATATTATTATTATTATTATTAACAGAGGGTACTGATCTTGTACTTTACTCTCTGTGGCACAGGCAACCAGTGGAGAGGTTGCAGGAGTGGAGTAATATGCTCAGATTTTTTTCTTTTTTAGGACTAATTGAGCTGCAGAGTTTTGTATGAATTAAAGGGAGTGGATAGATGATGCTGGCAGATCAGCCAAAAGAGAATTACAATAGTCCAGACGTGAAAGATAAAGATATGTGACAAGTTTGGATGTTGCATCAGTGAACAGGTACTTTCGGATTGCACTTATACATTGTAATTGATAGTAGCAGGACTGGCAGGTCTGGGTGATGAACTTTTGCAAACGTGTGTTGTCAATAACAACACCTAGATACTTAACTGCTCTGAATAGCGGAACTGATGTACTGCCAAATTCTATCGAATCTGTTGTGACGGAAGAGAGTTTGTGTTTGGTCCCTACAATCATGGCTTGGGTTTTATCTGCATTTAGCTGTAACTTGTTTTGTATCATCCAGTTTTGAATGTTCCGAAAATCACCAAGATCTTTTAGCTCAATAGTAGGGCAGGTTTTAGGCGCTCTTATTACAGGACCGCGTGACATGGTTATTAGTATGTATGTATATTAGTATGTATATTATTTTATTTCTAATGTAATATGTAAATTTTTAATGTCAACTGTTCTTTGTAGTGTGTCTTTGATTGTTATACAGAGTATTTCATGGAAGCCTTCTTCCAGCTCTTTAAACTGAAGTGTAGTAAAGCTATTGTGCTGCGTTTTACAGTACATTGCTCTGTTGGGTGGAAGGATTCTTAGTAAATCAGAAGAAACTGATGATGAAAAAACCTTCGTCATCACTTGGTTTTGTGTTGTGTTTAACTGAGACAGGTGCACAAAAAAGCAAAGAGTGTAATGCCATGACAATGGGCCTTTCACCAACATAGGTTAATTTTCCATCATCTTCATAAACAGGCCTTACTAAGTGACTTTTAATCATCAGCGGCTCAATCCCAAGCATATCTGCAAGTGGTTCTGGCATCCTTATAGGTGAAGATGACTTTAAAGTAACTTTTAGACTAGCTTGGTTGAGTTTTGCTGTGATGCCAGCTGGGCGAAAGAGCTCCTTTTCCGGTGTGCAGAAATCATAATAACCTTCTTGCACAGTAAATGTATTAAACGTACTAGTTCTAGTATTGTCTAGTCGAATCCAGTTGTATCTGTCGATGTTTGTCCATGATACTGTGTAGAAGACCTCGTGTAAAGCAACAGTTTTATGTTGACAGCGGTTGTCAATAGGAAGGACTAGTTTAACAGGTACACCTGACTGGATGTTTGTTAGTGTTATAAACATTTTATCTACTATAGAATAATAAGTAA
>JAQIHA010000587.1:5000-13719 GCA_028751875.1 Rapana venosa | reverse complement strand
GAGGTTTGGGGCGGGTTTATAAAAAAAAAAAGGGAAAAGAAAAAAAAGAAAAGTGTTGTTGGTGTGAGAAGTCATACACACAGAACTATAGTGCTGTCTGATTGAGAAGTCATACACACAGAACTATAGTGTTGTCTGGTGTGAGAAGTCATACACACAGAACTATAGTGCTGTCTGGTTTAAGAAGTCATGCACACGAACTATAGTGCTATCTGGTGTCAGAAGTCATACACACAGAACTATAGTGCTGTCTGGTGTGAAAATTCATGCACACAGAATTGTAGTCTGGTATAAGGTGTCATACACACAGAACTATGGGTGTGTCTGCTGTGAGAAGTCATAAACACGAAACTATGGATGTGTCTGGTATAACAAGTCATACACAAGGAGCTATAGTGTTGTCTGGTATAAGGAGTCATGCACACAGAAATATGGATGTGTCTGGTATGTAAACTTATACAAATTATACACACAGAACTATAGAGCTGTCTGGTGTGAGAAGCCACGCACACAGTGCTAAGCATATACAGAACTATAGTACCAAGCAGACACACAGAAACTCTGATGATGCCTCTTTCCAGTGAAGGATTCAGTGTTACCTCTGACAGCTAGTTAAAGTCCTCTGGGGAAGAGAGAGGTCTCTAATGTGATGGACAATGCTTGTAGGCAGCAGAGACTAGATGGCTGTAGGCCCTCATTCGACCAGCCAGCTCTTGTGGCAGCAGGAACAACAACAGCAGCAACAACAGCAGCAACAAAAGCAACAACAGCAGCAGCTGCAGTAGCAGCAGCAGTAGTAGCAGCAGCGGCGGCAGCTATTGGGTGATGGGTATTTAGGGTTAAGCTTTGCACTTAGACGCACAACTTTAGAGTAAGTATGTTCGGGTCTCCCAATGACTTCTGACGGTTTGGGCATGTCAGTTAGGCAGGCAGTCAGTCAGTCAATAAGTCAGGCAGGCAGTCAGGCAGGCAGGCAAGCAGGCAGTTAGGCAGGCAGGCAGACAGTCAGTCAGTCAGCCTGTATAGAATACAGAAAGGCTATGTGAGCAAAATATCACGATACAGGCTGTGTTCATTCCAGTGTGTACATAGATATTACTAAGTAGACAGACTGAAGCGGTGCAGTTGGAATTCTTAGACACCAAAGATAAAAAAGGGGGGAATAGAGAACCCCCCTCCCCACATACACACACACACATACACACAAAGACAGAAATAAAGATAGATAGAAACAGACAGATAGACGACACAAATATAGATAGACAGGCAACAAGTACACACGCAAAACACACCGCACGCACGCAGCTCACACACAACGCACGCACGCACGCACGCCACACGCACGCGGGGGGAGAAGAGAGAGAATGTCATGTCATTAAAAATAATCACACTAAACCAGTGCCATTAAGACAAACAGATAGACAAACAGCGATAGAGAGACAGACACGAAGAGGAAGACACACACACACACACAAACACACACACCCACCAACACACACACACACACACACACACACACACACACACACACACATACACACACACACACACACACACACACATCACACACACAACACACACACACACACACAGAAAGACAGCGACAGCGACAGCGAGACAGACACGATAGAGAGAAATACACAGAAGCAAAAAGAGACAGAGACAGATTGAGAGATAGAAAGAAGAACATGTCTAGCTAGCTCATATTTCTAAAAGGATGGAATTCGATTAATACAGAAAAAGAACCTCCAGACAATAGGTATGAATTCAATCAGCAATCCCGACCAGACTATTCGGTGATGGGGGGTATATCGTCATAATACGAAAAAAGCTATGCCAATAGCTCCTACCCTTGTGTCCCTAAGGGGACAAAACCTATTTGGTGATGGAGATTTCGAATGGACACTCACATCTACAGGGGGGACGGGATAGTCTAGTGGTTAGAACATTCTGCTCGCAATCTGACAACCCGGGTTCGATTCCCGTTCAAGGGGATAATTATTTTTCCCTGGAGTTTACATCAGTGCAGACTCCACTCTCCCCAAAAGTCCTTCGGATGAGACTATAAACCAAGGCCCCGTGTGCAAACGCTCGCAGAACATCTTGCTTGCGCACATGTTAAAATCCTGTTCCGCTTTTGGTAAGAGTAGGCCATTGTGTGCGGGTGGGAAGATATGACAATTTACAAAGCCGCATACACACGGGGACTGGGTGTAAAAAAAGCACATAAGTGCTTTTTCCATTATCCTCAATATAAAAGAATAAAATAAAAGAAATAAAGGGCTTTGGGGATATATGGAGCCAGTTAGATTACATGCATACGTAAACTGTCCTGAGATATATACCTTCTTCTTCTTCTTATTCCTTATAGCTCCTAACGGAGCATAGGGCCTCAACAGCGTCCCTCCACCTTCTCCTGTCTCTGGCAAGGGTCTTGGCCTCTTCCCATGTCAGGCTGGAGTCTCTCAGCTCACTATGCAGGCTTCTCCTCCAGGTCTGTTTGGGGCGCCCTCTCTTCCTTTTCCCCTGCGGGTTCCACTCGAGCGCTTGTCTGAAGATGTTGCAAGGCTCCTTCCGTAGGGTGTGGCCGACCCAACGCCACTTTCGCCGCCTTACTTGGACATCCATAGGCTGTTGGTTTGCCCTCATTCACAGGTCGGTACTTGGCACTTTGTCGAACCATCTGAGATGAAGGATCTGCCGGAGACATCCGTTGATGAAGGTCTGGATCTTGGAGGAGCCGGTGTTGATGACCCGCCAAGTTTCTGACCCGTAGAGAAGCACAGACTTCACGTTGGAGTTGAAGATCCTGAGCTTGGTGGTCGTGGAGATCGCATTTGTTCTCCATACGGGTTTCAAGATGGCAAATGCTTGGCGTGCTTTCTTTAATCTTGCTTTGATGTCTTCGTCTGTGCCTCCTGTCTGGCTGATCTTACTGCCCAGGTACACAAATTCACTGACATCGTCTACTGCTTTCCCAGAGATGGTGACAGGAGCCTCTTGCTGGTTGTTGGTACGCAGTAGCTTGGTCTTCTCTTGACTGATCCTGAGGCCAACACGTCTAGCTGTGGTATCTAGGGCAGTGACTTTGTCTTGGATGTGCTGCAGGCGGTGGGATAGCAGAGCCAGGTCATCGGCAAAATCGAGATCTTCCAGCACTGTCATGAGGGTCCATTGGATACCTTTCCCTGAACTTGCGTAGGATATATACCTGGTTGGGAATAAAGAAAAGATTTTTTTAATACTCCAAAAGCAGTGAACAATGAATAGATTAAAGAATGAAATGAGTGTGATAAGAGATAAACACACTGTATAGCTCAGGTAATGTTGCTGCTGAATTGTTCTGGTTATTAAGCTAGTACAATATAGGTGTTGGTACTGTTGCTGTCGTTGTTGTCGTTGTTGCTATTGTCGTCATCGTTGTTGTTGCTTATGATGTTGATGCTGTTGATGCTATTGCTGTTTTTGTTGTTGTTGTCGTCGTCGTCGTTGTTGCTGATGCTGTTGATGCTGTTGCTGTTTTTGCTGGTGGTGGTGGTGGTGGTGGTGGTGGTGGTGGTGGTGGTGGTGGTGGTGGTGGTGGCGATGGTTGTGGTGGTGGTGTGCGTCTCCTTGAACAAAATAACCCTATGGGGGTCACCCAGAATATACGCTCTGAATCACTCACTCTATCTAGAAATCACTATGAATTTGTCAAGTACACACTGGATGAAAAGTGTGCGTATATGAGTGTTTCAAATACACCGTCATATTGTCAGCCATACTTTCAACTTCAGACGATTTATAATCTTCTTCAATAGACGAGTTAAGGTTGTTATACGAAGAGCTTGTTCCGGCTTAAGACAATCTCAACATAACATTTTACAGTCATAATAGCATTGTAATGAAAGCGACGGTACCTAGCTTATATAATTATCAATAACTAACAAACCTGTTGGACTTGGCCTAGTCCAAAATTCAGAGAGAATGATTGACAGGCAAAAGACAAAATGATACTGCAGGACACACAAACACACACACTTACACACACACACACACACACACACACACACACACACACACACACACACACACACACACACACACACACACACACACACACGCACACACACACACACACACACACACTTATTTTATTTGATGTTACTTTATGTGTAAACATGTTAAATTAAAGAGAGAGAACACAGACACACATACACACACGCGCGCGCGCGCATGCACGCACACACACACTTATTTTGTTTGATATCACTTTACGTGTAAAAATGTTGAATTCAAGAGAGAGAACACACACACACACACACATTCACACGCACAACACACGCGCGCATACACACACACACACATTTATTTTGTCTGATATCTGGAAGGAAGGTGGCAGGATGGTTAAGGCGTTCGCCTGCCAACAAGTAAACCGTGAGGTTGTGGGTTCGATTCCCAGCCTCGCCCTTTCTTCCCAGTTTTGACAAAAAAATTGAGCTGAATGTCAAAATCCTTCGGATGAGACTATAAACTGAGGCCCCGTGTTCGAACGCATGCAGAACATCTTGCGCACACGTTGAATCCTGCTCCACTTTTTCAAAAGAGTAGGCCATTGTGTGCCGGTGGAAACAGATGACAAAATTTACAAAACCGCATACACACGGGGACTAGTTGTAAAAAAGCACATGAGTGCTTATTCCATTATCCTCGATATAAAAGAATAAATAAATAAATAAAAATTCTCTCTCTCTCCCTCTCTCTCTCTCTCTCCTCTCTCTCTCTCTCTCTCTCATCTCTCTCTCTCTCACTCACCTCTCTCTCATCTCTCTCTCTCTCATCTCCTCTCTCTCTCTCTCTCTCTCTCTCTCTCTCTCTCTCACCCAAAAGTCCTTCGGATGAGACTATAGACTGAGATCCCGTGTGCGACCGTCATGCATAACATCTTGCGCACACGTTAAAAACCCGTTCCGCTTTTCGGAAGAGTAGGCCATTGTGTGCCGGTGGGAATGGCTGACAAAATTTACAAAACTGCTTAGACAAGGGGACTGGATGAGAAAAGCACATGAGTGCTTACTCCGTTATCCGAGAAATAAGAAAAAAAAGAAAAAAGAAAGAAAAACACACACACACATAAACACACACACACAAACACACACACAAACACACACAAACACACACACAAACACACACACACACACACACACACACACACACACACACACTAATACCTATATTCATACACTTTGCTTTGGTTACTGATATGGACATTCCATAGGTTTGGTGACTCAGGTCAAGTTGGCTATATACATAGTGGACGAAACATCCATTCATCCATCTGCTGTGTTTAACGCCATGCCGATCGCAGAAGACAAAATTAATCATCACAGCGAACACCTGGTTGACTTCACCTTCACCTTTACCTATCCTGTAGTCCCATAGACCTTGAGGGCGCCATTGAAGATTTTGCAACCAGCTTCCTCCACTAACCGCGCCCCTCTGCTTTCTGTAGCAAATCGCTCCACTCAAGGCCAGCCCACTTTCTGATGGATACAAACTTCAGGAAAAAATATGTCAATTATGATGTAGAAGCTGGTTTATACATAAACGTGTTTTACGATGAAGATTTTTTTTTTGTAAACGAAAAAAATAAACAATAATTGTTACTGCTGAATTAATACGATAATAAGATAAAAAAACCATTTAAATTTGTCACCTGCACAAAGAATATTGTCCAGTACAAAACCACGACACATGGTCTTCATAGAATATTATTTGCAAAAGACAGAATGAAAAGATTATTCAGGAACAGCGCACGGCTACAATCTTCTTCTTCTTCTTCTTCTTCTTCTTCTTCTTCTTCTTCTTCTTCTTCTTCTTCTTCTTCTTCTTCTTCTTCTTCTTCTTCTTCTTCGCATTCTTCTTCGCATTCTTCTTCGCATTCTTCTTCGCATTCTTCTTCGCATTCTTCTTCTTCGCATTCTTCTTCGCATTCTTCTTCTTCTTCGCATTCTCTTCTTCTTCTTCTTCTTCTCTTCTTCTTTTCTTCTTCTTCTTCTTCTTCTTCTTCTTCTTCTTCGCATTCTTCTTCGCATTCTTCTTCGCATTCTTCTTCGCATTCTTCTTCGCATTCTTCTTCTTCGCATTCTTCTTCTTCGCATTCTTCTTCTTCTTCTTCCGCATTCTTTCTTCTCTTCTTTCTTCTTCTTCTTCTTCTTCTTCTTCTTTCTTCTTCTTCTTCGCATTCTTCTTCTTCTTCGCATTCTTCTTCTTCTTCTTTGCATTCTTCTTCTTCTTTCGCATTCTTCTTCTTCTTCTTCTTCTTCGCATTCTTCTTCTTCTTCGCATTCTTCTTCTTCTTCGCATTCTTCTTCTTCTTCTTCTTCACATTCTTCTTCTTCTTCGCATTTCTTCTTCTTCTTCTTCTTCGCATTCTTCTTCTTCTTCGCATTCTTCTTCTTCTTCGCAATTTCTTCTTCTTCGCAATTCTCTTCTTCTTCTTCTTTCGCATTCTTCTTCTTCTTCGCAATTCTTCTTCTTCTTCTTCTTCTTCTTCGCATTCTTCTTCTTCTTCGCATTCTTCTTCTCTTCTTCTTCTTCTTCGCAATTCTTCTTCTTCTTTGCAAATCTTCTTCTTCTTCTTCTTCGCAATTCTTCTTCGCAAATCTTCTTCGCAGTTCTTTTTCTTCTTCTCTCGTTCACTTTTTACACCGTCAGATGTGTTTGGGGGGGAAAATAATGACATGTCCTTTCCAGCTCCTCTCGTGGGCCCGTACAGCTTGGTTTGCAGGGTTATCTCTAATCTTCCTCAGGTCGCTGAATAGCGTGTATCTTTGAAGGATGTGCTCGCCAGTCTGGTTTTCTTTGCCACAGGCACATAGGGGAGAAGGAACGAGTTACAGCTTTGAGGACAGCTACAGTGCTTGTCCTCACCATCTATACCAATACAGCACGAGGGTGACATGATCGAATAGGTTTGTTTTCGTCTGTAAATTTGATCATTCAGTACGTATGTTTAAACAAACAAACATGAACGTCATTGTTTTTTGTTTTTGTTTTTTCCTATATCGAAGATAATGGAATAAGCACTCCTGTGCTTTTTTTTACATCCAGCCCCAGTGCGTATGTAGTTTGGTAAATTTTGTCATCTGTTCCCACTGGCACACAATAGCCTACTCTTACGAAAAGCGGAACGGGATTTAACTTATACGCAAGATGTTCTGCGTGCGTTCGCACACGAGGCCTCGGTTTATGGTCTCATCCAAAGGACTTTTGGGGAAAGTGGAGTCTGCAGTGATGTTAACTCTAGGGGAAAAATCTTCTTGAACGGGAATCGAACCCGAGAAGTCAGATTGCGTGCGCAATGTTCTAACCACTATGCTATCCCGTCCCCATGATTCATAGCATCTGCGGAAAGTTTTACGCATGTGTTGGAAAACCAGCATAAATCTATTTCATGACTGACAGGACACGGAATGAGAAGGAAGGGTAACTTTGTAAAACTAAACAAAGAGCAAACAAAACAAACAAAACTTAACTGAAAAGATGCAGCTGAAATGCTCGGTTTATTCGTACACAGAAGGAAAATGCAAAGCTAATACAGCTGACGACATCCTTGGCAAACACCGGCCTTGTTCAAAGCCCTGGGTCATGTCACAAAAGACGTACTCAAGCTGTGCGACAAACGCATTAGAACCGAAGTTAAAGAAGAAGGAAGCTGAAGGTACACAGCTATATAGAAGAAGCCATTCAACAAGTAAAAAAGAAAGGAATGGAAGACTATTTAGCAAGATACAAAACAAGGATTCAGTAGCACATGAAACATCCCTTTTTATACTGGATTAAATAACAAAAACCCAACACACAGGTCTATCTACGTTCAGGAAGATAATCATGCCTTGAAACAATCTTTCCACCCACAGAATTCCAGGACACAGTTGGAATATCTATATGTTTCGAGGGCAAACGTGCCATTAAATTTTTGCTGCATCTGGCGTAGGCACTGTATATTGCACCTGGCCTTAACTTTGTTTTTCATCACGTAATAATTCTACAACTGATAAGACAAGACCAGAACAATTAAGACAAGACAAGAGGATTAGAGTTATTTACTACAAAAATAAAAACATACACTAATCTATGCCAATCCCATCCAGTCCTATTGTTTATAGCTCCGCCGACCACAGAGGCCATATCAGGTCTGTCACCTTGTCAATTTTTAAATCTCAGATTAAACTATACAGTTAATTACAGATGAAAACAGGGTATAAAACCAACTCTTCTGTTGTTCCTTTTATCCACCCCCTGGCCAACCATAAGGGTCAACCCAGGACGGGCACCGCGTTGTGGGAAAACCACATCAACCACATATAAAATGAGATATGCAGAACATCTTGCGCACACGTTAAATCCTGTTCCGCTTTTCAAAAAGAGTAGGCCATTGTGTGCCAGTGGGAACAGATGACAGAATTTCAAAAACCGCATACACATTGGGACTGGATGTAAAACAGTACATAAGTGCTTATTCCATTATCTTCGATAAAAAAAGAACAGAATAGAATAAAATAAAATAAATAAAGATAAAAACCAAGAACCAGATTCCTTAAAAAGACCTTGTTCTTAGTGACCAACTGTAACACTTTCTTTAATCTAGGCAAAACCCTAAAGTGGAAACTAATGAGAGAGCCGACATTAAAAAAAACGGTCTGTGAAGTTTTGCTGTCCAGTTCTCTTTAAGTTT
>JAQIHA010000586.1:0-13725 GCA_028751875.1 Rapana venosa | reverse complement strand
AGGAAAACGTCCAAAAAAAAAACTTGGTTTTTTTAGGGTTTTCCCAAGAGGGAAAACGAGACCTTTGCTGACATCTTTAGTCCACTAGTTTTCTTAGACTGGAACGATTTTTTGTGTGGAGTAACAGTTGTGGAAGACATGCATGATGGAAACGATACATAGAACAAAGCAATTGGTGTTGGAGAAACGTGTAACAATATACAAGATATGGGAGATAGACTAAAGCACATTATATGGAAAACAGACCAAAGCACAGGATATGGAAGATAGACCAAAGCCAAGGCAAGGAATATAGACCAAAGCACTGGATATGGAAGATAGACCAAAGTACACGAAAGGAAGATAGACCAGAGCAAAGTTTTTGACTTTGACTTGACTTTGACTTTGAGCACTGGATATGGAATATATAATGGCTAAGGTTGTAGAACAAATATATGACAAAACATAGGACAGGAAAGGGAAAAGACTGCACAGGACATAGAAGGCACATAACATAAAATGGAATATGAAAGAAATATAACAAAGAACAGTATAGGGATAACTTAAAACACAGCACATATTATGAAAGATAGATAGAACAAAGTGTAGGCTATAGCAGAGATATTACACAGCCCAGGAGACAGAGGATGCATATTATAACATAAAGGTAAAAAAGGTAAAGGTGTCCCATAACCTATAAGGTCGTAGGGGAGCGAGGCGTCAGAGACCTCACTTCTCTAGGGCCAGCATATTGAGGGCGGCGCCCATCTCCTCTCCCTCGCTGCTTTACCTTCCCTGACCCTAAAGAGGACAGGTACCCATTTACAGCTGGGTGAACTGGGGGAACTGTACTGAAGCCAAGGCGCGCAAACGGTCACCCATCCAACTGGTAACCACGCTCGACGCTGCTTAACTTGGCTGGGGGAAAGCGAGTGCTCCGACCACTGGGCTATCCCATCCCCTCTATTATAACATACCTCAGGTATAAAAGATCTATGTAACACAGCACAGGATATGGAAAATGACAGGGCCAAGGACATGTGCCAATGCAACACTATCAACATTTATACAGAAAAGACTTTTCTGCCTTGACGAAAGAGAAACAACCCCAAACCCATCAAACGTAACTTGTCATATAGCATACAATTTCTTATGTGACATTTTAAGGGCCAAACTGACTCCAGTCACATGAAATAGATAGGTTGAATAAAGGAAAACAACAATCTCACAAGGCGCACGTTCTCTTCACTCTACAGTCACACTCACGATTTCAATCATATACTCTTATTTTATTATATTACTGCATCAATCTGTCACACAAATATTTTTTCCAATAATCAAAAGAAACTGAAATTAATTGTATATTCAATATGTACAATTCGTTCAACCCAAAACAGTTTCCAGTTCACTTCATCAGGTCAATACATCATTGTATTTTAGTTCACTAGGGAACTTGAGTTTTCCCAAAAGTTCATCAACTTCCTGCCTCTCTAGCACAATGAAGTTTAATTAATACAATTCAAGTGATTCCACAAAGTTTTTGTACACAAGACAGATTTTAAGCTCTCTGGCTCAGATAAACGCATATATCTTTCCTTGTCCAATTCTGGCACTATGTACAGAAAAAACCAACAACACAGACTTGGATGTAATTTTGCTACACACATTTTTTAAAAAAAATCGATGGCGACCTTTCCTTGAAGGATATCTCTTTTACAGATGATGTCTGCTCCAGCCCTGGCCTCAAACGCTGCCACACCTTTATCCCTCAGGTCGGGTGGGGTTGTCTAAGGGACTGGACAGGACTAGGTCAGCTACTGGGATTCTCCCCAAGTGGGTCAGTACAGGGGGCAAAGTTTAAAGCCTACAAAGATAGCAGAAAAGAACCCCCACTATTAGTACCCAGTATTAATAGATTTTTTTTTATTCGTTACTTTTTTTCGTGAGTTTTGTTGTTCCCAGAACACTGAACCCATCATACTCACAAACCTATACAGAAGTCCATGCACTGCACTACTTTCCTAAATTAAAGCAAAAGAGGTGTTTTTTTTATATAAAAACAATATTTTATCAACATACCACTTCATCTAGGTGAAGTGACTAGATGTCACAACCAAAAGCCAGCTCAGACAGCTGCAACCTTCCCTGACCAGGACAGAAGATGTAATGTCAAGTCTATGACAGAAACACTTCACTACAGCTATCATTGACACCTACTCACTATAGCGCTTTGAGTTGTTGCTTAAACAAGATTCAGCGCTATATAAATCCCATACATTATTTATTATTATTATTATAGCAAAGAAAAAATCCAACAATCCACAGTTGCAAAACAATACCAAAGGAACATGACACAGTCTGTTACATCCAGCAAACAGCATAATTTAGATACACTTGAAATACCTAAACAATCAAATTTCATAGAAAATTAAGCACACTCATCAACAGGTACTTTAATTAAATCAGATGAGATTACTTTGTATTCTCTCAGATCTAGCCAACAAATATGCCTAAAGTGTTCTGTACACCAAGAAACAGGGTCTCTAACAGAAAAAACTAGAACTGCCTGTAAAAAGATAGTGCCCAGTGCACAATCTTATACAAGTTGTGAAAATTAATAGAACGCAAGTAAGTAAGGCGGTTCTATGTCTTCCGTTGGAGAATCAATAACTGCTGACCCCTACAGATACCTTTGAAGCTTATGCGACTAAGTACTCTCCAGACAATAGCAAGGCACTCCCTTTCTCAATAATGCAATGCGGAGACTATTTTCGATCATAGAAGCTTCCTACTGACAAAGTGCAAATAGGTAGTCAAATGGTCATCTTCTCTGCTGCATTAAGACACCTTTCCCATACCCGTGACTATCATCAGTCCTAACACTGGATGGAGAAAAAGTCTGGTCATAGAAGAACTGTGAAACTATAATGAATTAAAACTATGTCCTTTTTGCTTGAGTAACACGACCTCAATAGCAATCAGCATCACTCCTGACAGTTGATAAAAACCCGCCTTTCCTCGTTTTCCTACAAAAAGCACTCAGAGACTTCGGAGCAGTTAAGCGAGCTCACACTCTTTGGAAAAAATATCACTGATACTAACTTATCTCAACCCCAAAGTGATCTCAAACTTTGCCTCTTTTGTCTCGTAGAGGCAATAGAGATCTCATTTTGTAACTTTGCCCGGACAGGCTTCCTGGTGACCTTAGCCAACCAATCAGTCTAGCCTATCTATCTGTCGTAGTCTGACAGACCGTGGAGCGTCTAACCCTTAAAAACTTCATCAACTCCAGTTCCCGCCATTTCTCTCTCCTGTTCTGCCTTTCTCGGGGTATTTGGTCTGAGTTCTAAGCCTCTGTTTTTACATTTCGCTGATGTTTATTCCTCCCAGCTCTTCCTTGGTCTGCTCTCTCTTCTTCCTCCTCGTCAGTGCTTTGTAAAATTGTCCCTTGCAAGTCCTTTGATCTTGTGAAATTGCCCACTTTTCTACCATTGAAGTTTTACGCTTTTTTTACGATTCGTCTCTAGAAGGTATTCTCATCTAGTTCCAAAGTTTGCTGGTCTTTCTGTTCATTGCACGCTTTCCGTTGCTTATGTGGATACCTTTAGTAGATGCCAACTGAGTCTCCGAAGCTTCTCATCTCACTGATCTGAGAGATAACGTCTGAGATATGATTTTCTACAATCTCTCCCCAGATGATGTTTAGTTGACTAGTGCGTTTAATGTCCTGATGCAGTCCAGCATTACTACTTTCTGGCAGAATCCCTTGGTCTGATACAATTGGCTCCCAGGTCCTTCGAAGCTTTCCGAAAGGTTTCTACCAGCTTCTGTAGTCATTAACCCTGATATCATGCGCTAATTTTCCGTAAGGAGTTTTAGTCATTCAGTTTGTCTTCTCTCACTGTTTTCCATGCCGCGTTATGTATTGTAGGCCTTACACTCCGTTGTGTTCTAGTTAGGCTGGCAAGCTTCTTTTTCTTGAACCTGCTATTCCATCATATTCATCTGCGAAAGCGGAGTTTTGTGTCTTCTGGCCACCAATGCGAGACGATCCTTCATGATGTTCCAGTGCATCAGCCATGATTCTCTCAAGAAGATGTTGAAAAGAGTGGGTGAAGTCGTAGACACCCTGCCAACCTCTCCACTACTGTGGTTTCGAAACCATCTCGCAAAGTTTTAGTAGTAGTACACTGCACACGGTGGCCTCGCTGTACCCCGTCTTTGATGACTTCTGATCAGTTGCACTTCTGATGCGTTTGTACAAATTCATGGTTGCCACACCAAAGCACATTAGTCACATCCTGTCAACTGCCTTCTTTAAAATCGATAAATACATTGGTAAGAACGTCTTTGATGTTGAAGGTACCTGCTCACATAGTAATTTCTCTGAAGGTTGATCAATATCTGTTCAGTTTGTGCTGCGCCCATGCTCTGAAACCGCATGTTCCTCCAGCAATGACTGGATCTCTCTTGTGGTTTTCAGTCTATTCATTATTATCTGCAGCATGACCATGCTTGGGTGGCATATCTGAGGCTGATGTTCGGTAATTCATAGCATTGGTTGTTAGATTTCCTTTTCTCTGGGGGAACGTGATTGACGACAGTTGACTGTGTCCATGGTGATTGCCAGTTTCCCTGTCTGCCAGATCTTGGAGTTGCAGATATTCTTAGTAGGAGCGCTGATCATGCTTCCCCTTCCAGCTTTGAACAACTCAGCTGGTCATGTTGTCAGCCCCTGCTGACTTTTTTCTCCCCTTTCTTCAGCGATCTGACTTGCTGTTTCCACTTCTCTGGTAGGATAGGGTGAGCTGTCTGTGTGCTTTGCTTGTGGGTACATTCTTGGACTTTGGATCGTCCTGCGGTTCTATCAGTTTCTATACAGGTCGGAGCTGGTACATCAGTCCGATCTGTTCTCATAGTATCGCTGGAGTCGTCCACTGATCAGACACTTCCCATTTTTTGTCTCGAATGTTAAACCTTTTTCCGATCTGTTTTTTGCTAGTCATGTCATTCCACCATTATCTGATATGCTCTTTATCTTGCTATTGTTTTTTCTTTTGATGTTTCTCTCAATCGTCCCTTTGCGCACTGAGTTCACCGATCCAACTCTTCTTATCTATGCCACCGTCATTTGGACATCCTGATTCTTTTGTTGACTCGCCCTTTAATGCATCTCACTTTCTTTATTTGATTTCATTTTTTTCTCTTTTTTCTCTCTTCAACTCTCTACTAGCTTGTCGGCATAGTCTTGTCTAGTGGTGTTAGGTGTGACCCATGGTTTTTTTGACTGGTCGGTTGTTTGCCAAGAAAGCTCGCCTTGCTGTATCATGTCACTGCTCGACTATTGAAACTATATCGTAAGTATCATGTCTGAGTCTAAATCACAGTGAGTGGCTGCAAACCTTTCCACCATCCTTCTGCTTGAAAAATTTCTACTCTACCTCTGGGTACTACATTTCTCGAGGTTCAATATTATGATCTGATGTTTGTTCCCTGCTTGTGGATTTGCTTTAGTCACGGTATTCGGAAATCACATCATCGACAAGATCAAGATGACCTACCCAACATGTCTGCCTCCTGGAAAACTTTCTATGTCTCTGTGCAGAGGTTCTAACCCTCGACTTGAGAAACACCGTTCTTTTCACCATTGATAGTAAGTCTAAGTTCTTGGTTCGTGCGTGTTCTCCATTTGGCGGCTCTCTGCCTCATGTCCATTTTCTGGATTTCTTGCTGTGGCAACTGTATTCACTAGCTGGAGAGGTGGTTGTTACCTTTACGGAGCACGCAGGAGTGCTCTAACCCCTTTCATTTGATTGGTTTAGCTGCCAAAGGCGCCCACAATACGCCGCTCTCCACTCTCTTTCCATTGCTTTCTTCTCCTTACCTTGGCGTTTTACCAGTCTCACTTGCATCAACGAGGATGTCTTTCTGGAGTATGACTTTCAGAACCTCATTTATTAGCTGGTCATATAAAATCTACCTTCTAGCTTTCATCTGTGCAGTCTGAGATATTAATGAGGGGTGTAATGCCTGTACTACAGTTAGTTAAAGGAGGGGGGGGCTTCTCAATGTGGATGGTAATAACTATCTGCTGGAAACGTAGGTTGACAGACTTCTCATGACGGTTATGTTCCACGCGTTGACCTTTTGGGTGAACGAGAAACCCCACACCGGTGTTCATTGTTTATAATCCGTTTTCTCACTGTAGATCATAATTTGATAGGTCGTTCCTTGGTCGTTGCTTCTTCTCTCCAATATTTTCCACCATTACTTGGCTTCGCAGAGCCCCAAGATGTGCCATTATATCTGGACATCTCATTTGTTCAGTTAGCGATTCACTTTGCCTCTGCGCTCTTAGTGACCTTACATTCACTTGTGCCGCAATGATAGTGTCAGCCACTTCTGAGGCCACAGGTATTTTTGCTGTGTTTACATCAAGTATCATACTTCGACCTCTTACCTGATGAGCCAACAGAATGTGCTTCTTCCATGTGTAACCCGGGCGATCGACCGATCCAAGTCTGGAGATTCTAGCTGTCTTTGTCATGGATGTGTCTTGGGTCAAATCAAACCCTGGAGGCGACCATCCCTCTCCAGGTCTATGATTTTTTTTTTTATTGGTTTACTCCCCACAGTGGCAATAACAGGAACTAACATGACCACGGCGTGGGGTTTCTCGTTCTCAAAGACCACCGAGTGAACCTCCGTCATGAGCTGTCAGCCTGTGTTTCCTACAGACTTAATGTAACCACACACCTAGCCCTGAGCAACCCCCTTTAACCATAATTATAGTACAGGGCATACTCCCACTACATCAGCACCTGCCCATAGAAGGCCGTAGAAAATTTTATCTGTACCAGCTACAAGAGGTTCTGACGCGTCTCAAATCAACCCAAGCAAAGAACATATCCTCGTTGTCAGGTGTACTGCGATACGTGCCACAAGGTAGATAAGATAGCATGACTAAGACTGGGAGGCTTTGGTTGGGCCTCTCATTGTAATAACCAATCAAATGAAAAGAGCTTGATGACTCCTGCAGTTTGGCCAGTAACAACCACCTCCTCGCTAGTGATACACTTGGCCCACACAAAGAAATCCAGCAAATGGATCATGGCATAGCCCAAATGGAGAACACCACAACCCACTCATAGAAGTTCCATCATGGTATAAAGCACGTTTCAGTCTTAGCGTTAACTAACATCGCACAGGAACACGACGTTATCCAGGAGCAGACATTAGGTGAGTCATCATGATCTGTGTATGAGACCTTCCGATACGTCTTAAAGAAAATCCACTACAAGCGGAACAACATCAGGATCAAATTTGACTCTGAGAAGCTGAAGGACCCAGAGGAATTAGAAATTTTTCAAGCTCAGGATACACGGTGTAACATTCTTTGCAGAACTCACTGTGGCTAGACTCAGACTCATAGATAACACGTGACCGAAATCGTTTTTTTCAATACAGCAGTGAACTGAAACAGCAAACGAGCTTCTTGGCAAACAATCCGACCAAGTCAAAAACATGGGTCACACCTACATCCTTACAACTATGCACAGCGTAGAGAGCGTTTGTAAAGAAAATAGAAAAATGAATCAAAAGAACAGAGCAGAACAAATATAGGGCAGTTTCTCAACAAAAGAATCAGAAGTCCCTCTTGTACGGAGGCCAAAAGAGAAATGGATCTGATAGAAAGTGCCAAGTACATTGAAGAGAACATCAAGAAAAACAATAAGCACAGAAAGCATATCATCTGTGGAAAGACCCTGACTACACAAACAGAGAAAAGGTTTAACAATCCGAAGACAAAATGGGAAGTGTCTCCACTGACTGCACACAGGAATATTTGAACATGATGGACAGAATACTGCTTCCGACCTTATAACTATAGAACCGCAGGGAGATTCCAAAAAATTGCCTTATGTTACCCACATCCAACGACACAGATTAAAGTCCTCCCTATCCTCCGAGACAGAAGTGGAAACAGCACGTACGAATTCGCATGAAAAAGGGGAAGTCAGGCAGGGCCTGACAACATTCCAGCTGAGTTGGTTCACAAGACATGGAGGGGGATGCCAAGATCAGCGCCCTAATAAGGAATCTGCAACAGATCTGGATCAGAAAGGAAATGGCCCAACTAACCATGAACACATTGTCACTCATTCTCACTCCTCACCCAGAAAGGAAATCTACACAATGCCATAATTACCGCACAATCAGCCTCATAAGTTCACCCAAGCAAGGTCATGCTGCGATAATAATAGAATAGATCTGAATCCACAAGCAGAGACCATCATGTCTGATGGAACGAAGCATGTTTCAGAGAGTAGGCGCAGCACAACCCTCTACAGATATTCAACCCTCAGAATCACTATGTAGTCCTAGGTACCCTTTTCAACCTTCAACAAGACTTTTACCCTACCGTATTTATTCGATTTTATCAAGAAGGCAATTGACAGGGGTGTGGCCTTGCAGCTTCTGAGTTGGGCACCCATGAATTTGTACAGCAAACAAATGCAAACCTAATCAGAGTCCATCAAACAAGGTGTACCGCGAGGCCACCAGTGCTATGTACTACAACAACAACCTATGTGATAATGGTATTCGAATCTTAACAGTTGGAGAGTAACAGGCAGGGCTTGTCTAACCCTCACCCACTCTCATTCTTCAACATCATCCTTGATAGAGTCGTCATGGATGATGCAACTCGGACACTCATGATACTGGACTCAGCAGTCATTGGTGCAGATCGATCCCAAAACTCCCGCTACCGCAGATGACATTGATGGAATAGCAGATCAGAAAAAGAGGCTGCAGCCTAATCAGAACACTTGAATAAGGCCTTACCAAAACATTCTGCATGGAAATCAGTGCAGAGAAGAACCAAACAATGAACTTAATAACACCAACGGCGATTATGCACTGATATCAGGGTTAATGACCAGAAGCTGGAAACAGTTCAAAGCCTTCAAAGTTTACCTGGGAGCCATTGTATCAACCTAGGGATCCAAGCACAGAAGTAATCATCTGCAAGACTGCACATACAATAACCGTCCTTTGTCAAAACAAAACACCATCTTGACAGAGATAAGAATATCTCTTCACTTATCTCCAAGATCAGACTAATACACTTCCCTTGTCATATCCATATTTATCTTATGCCTGTGAATCCTGTAATCCCTGACTGCCATGATTTTGAGTGAAGAGTACAGGCAGTGGAGATGATCATGCTTTCTGAGAGAACTCCCTTGAGGCATCTCCTATCAAAGACCACATAACTATCACATCTACTCAAGCGTGCATAACAGAATCCAGCAAATTAACCTCATTGGATACCCTATGAGATTCTCCTTCTAACGATCGAGTGAAAAAAACTCAGAAACTTTTAATGTGATGGGCATGACCCAAAGAGTCCCAAGGAATTACAAAAGATCAGATTTCACTGCCAATTGGCAACTGAGTCCAAGGAGGAATAGACAAGAAGAGGCAAGACCAGTAGCGATACTAGAGCTGGAGATACATAGTCTAATGGACAGGCCTAGAAACCCACAATAACCCCTGAAGAAAGTGCACAACAGCTTAGAGAGGAATGGAGGGAACTGGCGTGACATGAGTCTCTTTGAGGGGTGCCCCACAGTCGTCAACTACTGTACAGTAGATAGACATAGGTAGATAGACCTCCCCACATGTGGCAGGTTGGAGTACGGGGATTACATGAGGTTATCCAATAGCAGTAAGTGATAGAGTCTCGTAATAACCTGTAGCAACATCCCAATCATATTCCAATAGTCAAATTCAAGCTCAACGAAATCCATGCACAAAATCTTGGATGGATCCGAGCTTGTCAGCACCAGCTCTTTTTGAACGTACAAGAAGAACACTATAACGAACGTCCTCTATAGATGTTCACCCAAGTAAGTAAGGTGGCGATCAAGAATGGCATCCAAAAATAGATCACAGCAATCACCAATGACATCCGCATATTCTTGCAAAAAGTGGCAGAGCAAAATAAACTCTGAAAGCATCCGGGACCCACAGGTAGAGACCAATAGGAATTTGAAAACATTTTGTGGATCCACTTCTAGCCTTTTCACAGAAAGCTGCCAGTAGCCTTGCTAGGGCAGGTCTATCTTTGTGATAATAAAAGATGGCTTACTGCCAAAGAAGTGAAAAAATCTCTCACGGATCAGTTAGAAATTGGCTCATAGCATCACACTAATTGTTTTATCTTATGAAGGGTTCTGAAATCCTCACATAAACTTCGTACACTTCACTAATCCAGGATTAGAAACCAAAACAATGGACAAGATTGAATTACGGAAAATCCGAAGGCTCATACCCACAATTTCAAGAAATCTGCATGAACCTCTCCAATATTAACCTTGACTGTCAGCACACTTCGAGAAAAGGTAAAGGGTTTTGTTATTTTCGAGACGAATCGGCTCATCAGAATCCAACTTTATTTCATCAGACAATAGAACCAGTAGTAAGGAAACAGTTCAGTACAAAGAATTATGCCTGTAAAAGTCAGCAAAAACGTTCTTCAATCAAGACACATGTTTCTTAGCTAAGCCCACAATTCAATAATGAACACCAGATACTAGAGTCTCCTTTATTACTAACATCAACAGGACTCGCCAGATCTAGAAGCTCAGTATCAAATATCATCTGGAGCAGAAGAAAACGAACAAGTCAACATAGTGCAAAACCAAAAACACTTCTGTATCAGGATAACAGTACCTTTATCAGAGTTACCCTCTTCTCTGTCAAGATTATTGACATCTGGATAAAAAAAACTCCTCTGGGTTCAAGATGTCCACAAAGGTTAAGTCCTCATCAACCCTTTCAGAGTGAGAAACCTTTTCTGGCGCCGAGGTGGAAAGAGCTTCAACATATTGGATGATAGACCTTGGAATACTACCCAAGTCACTCGAAATCATAGCCAAACTTTCTCAGTAACCTCCAAAAGATCCAGCCCACTGAACTTTCGAGCTTCCTAAAGCCAAGCGCTTTGTAAAATCTCATCAACTCATCTCACCAACTTAAAAAAGTTCGAAAAGTAGACCTCTCTGTCATGATAGTACTTTTTATGCCTGAGACGAGCAAGATTCCATCTAGGAAATATGTGCCTAGTTTTCAACATGTCCCGAAGCACAGACTTTTAAGATCCTATCAATATGCTGAATACGCCAATACTTGTACCAGATTGAGAAGAACTACTGACCAGTTACATTGGCAAAGCATAGTCTAAAGGCCACTCTTTGGTTTCCTAACCAATCCTTCTCCTCCAACACACAACTCTCTCAATAGGTAATAATACCCTGTGCCTTGCTATTCTAGGACATTCACTGACATAGCAAACAAAAGTGCAGGAAGATAACGATCAGCCACAAACGAGGTAGGATTTTGAGCATCAGAGCTTTTTTCAACAATGGGGTTAAAGTGCCATTGAAACCTTTCTACTACTCACCATTGCGACAAGAGCATGATAGACACTAGGAGGTACTACCCCCTTGATAGCCAACACAGGTTGTAATGACCTTCATCATGTCACGAGACGTACTAATTGGTATGTGATTAGACAGAATCTCATTGTGAATTACCTAACCCTGAATAATGACTGACAACAAGCTTACACTGACAGACACAGAGAATGAAGTACCTCAGAGAAGTGCGGCACAACAATTCTGGTCGGAGATGACAACGTTTTCAGAGGCAGTCGGTTGAACCCTGAAAGAAACTTTATACAGAACATCTCAAACACAACATATAGCCAACTATCCCGCCAAAATGCAAAACCCCCCCGAAACAGCCACTAAATAACTTCTGAATGAAAAAATTTTTCCTTCTGAATTTCTTTAACTCCTCGGGTAAAGGGACGCAACAAATCAGCAATTGGCAATGGTTTCGGAGCAGACTTTTCCTTCTCTTCTACCCTTGTGACCGCTAAAAAACAACTGAAAATTTTCCCTACAAGTCCAGGAACAAAATGATAGACCCGCGGGAACTTTTTTTTCGGATACCCCCAAATTTTCAAAAACAGGGCACCATGACCCCCAATTCAAGTTACATGAAAAGAAGGGGATTAAAACTTTTAAAACAAGCAACATCTAGACGTCCAGTGACCAAAAACATTCACCCACTGTTTTTGTCCCTGTAAATTGTTTCTGGCGACCCAAAATCCCTCTTTCACCTGCATGGGCACCAAAAAATCTCTCATGACTGTGCTTTAAAACCCCGTTACAAAACCCTCTGACAAATCCAAATCAACAGACGAGTGATTCTTAACAGCAGAACAAAGAAAAGTATCAACCTTTTAAATGTAGTCATTTGTTTTGAGGCAGGGGTATCACCACCCCCTTTTTGTCCAGGTTTTAGTACCTGCCTGAAACTGGAAAGAGCAGCAATATGTCCTCTACAAAACCCTAAAAACCAACAACATACATCTGGATTTTGGGATACTACCCCCTGCCCCGGAAAAACTTGCACCCTGGCACCCCCCCCCTTCCCCCTCCCAAAAAACCCCTTTTTTGACTTTTTGGGGTTTGGAAAAAGGGATTAGGGAGGGGGTGGATTTTGGAAAACCACACTACCCCCCCTCTCTGATTCTCAGTGTGGGGTGGGATGACTTACTAAAGGCAGGAGCACGACTTGGGCACCAGGGGTGGGGGGGTTTTGTTAAACTTCAGTATTCTCTTGTTTGTAAAGTATGCGTGGGGAAATTTCATTTTGCTTTTTCACACTCCTTACAAGTATTTCACAATTGTTTGTTTTCCAATTTTTGAGTAGTTTCAATGTCCCGTTTTTTGTTAATTTTTTTATTTCATTGCAATGTTTTTTGCGCATAGTTTTTATAGTTTGGTACCCCTTTTAATGTACATTTATAACAAAACGTATCCCCTTTTACTTTAAAAAACCCCTTTTCTCTTTAATCCCCCTCCCCCCCCCCCCCCCCCCCCCCCACTGCCCCCATCGCTAATATCACTTTAAGTGAAACGACTAAAATTGAAGACACCCAAAAAAGGTTTTAGACATGTGTACCTTAACTGCCAATAACTGTTTTAAAAATTTTTGGAAAGAAACAGGGGGAAGAACATCCTTTTTCCCCGCTCCAACAAAAAAACTCTGTCCTAGATGTGTTCCCTGCCTGTTGTCGGTGCTGTCTTTTTTGGTGTTGGTTTGTGTGTGTTTTGTTTTTGTGTTTTGTTTCTGTCTGTCTGTCTGTCTGCTGTCGTCGTCTGTCTTCTCTCTCTCTCTCTCCTCTCTCCTCTCCTCTCTCTCCTCTCTCTCCTCTCTCTCTCTCCCTTTTCATTGTTGCTTTTCACAAAGGGACTGAGTTTAAGATAAAGACGGAACTTTTTTCCCCCACCTTAAAGACCAATTCCCCAATGAATCTTCCAGAAAACTGAAAAACCCCGTGCCCAACCCCCAAAAATAATTTTTTCAAAACCAGCTTTCTTTACTCAGGCCCTGGCTGTGGAACTCCTTCCTGACTCATTTACACAACACCAATCATTACAATCTTCAAAAGCTTTTTTTTATCCCCTATCATCAAAAAAAATCCACAATTTTATCTGTTGAAAACAAAGTAAATATACCTCCTTACATTTACCAAATTATTTCCCCCCCCTTTTCCTCTCTCCTTCCCCCCCCCCCCCCCTCTTTCTCTTGTATAAGTGAGAAATGTTTTACTTGTATATCGCTATTGTTTATTTAAAAATTTTCTTTCCAAAAGATTTTTCCCAC
>JAQIHA010000585.1:10000-13722 GCA_028751875.1 Rapana venosa | reverse complement strand
CCCCCCCCCCCCCTCCAAATAAAAAAGATTCTTTAGGGCAGTGTAACAGAAGGTGTTTAAGATAGAACTTGTGTGTGTGTGTGTGTGTGTGTGTGTTTATTCTTTTATATCGAGGATGATGGAATAAGCGCGTATTGCTCTGTGTGTGTGTGTGTGTGTGTGTGTGTGTGTGTGACTCTGTGTGTGTGTGTGTGTTTTAGTTTAGTCTTTTATATGGAGGATAATGGAATAAGCACTTATTGCTGTGTGTGTGTGTGTGTGTGTGTGACTGTGTGTGTGTGACTGTGTGTGTGTGTGTGTGTGTAAGTGTATTCCATGTTGTAAAGTTGTCCTTGTATTCTAATTAGTTTTGAATATCCCCTCGCAAAATTAACCCCCTTTCCTCCTTATTCCCTCCATTCTCAAAATTATCCCCCACCCCCCTGTCCCTTTAACCAAACAATCTTGAAACAGAACTGACAAAGATGAGTTAAGAGCTGCCCACTCCATCAATGATCCTTACTCCATTGGGTCAGAGAGAAAAAAAAAGATGTCTACTTTCCTGCGTGAGTGTCTTTCTGCTTTTGTTTTTTGTTTCTTTGGGGGTTTTTTGTTTTGTTTTTTGTTTGGCATGGCCAATGAGTGTGGTCTAAAAATGAAACAACCCTGTCAACCCCTACACGTTTCTTGTTAATATCAACGAGAAACTGGTATCAAAATTGGAAGGCGAGCGTTGTGTGGCTTTGTGTTAGACATTTTGTGGTTAAGTTCTGGTGAACGATATATATAATGTAACGAAGAGAGAAAAGAAAAAAAAACCCACAACCATCACCAACAGATTGAATGGAAGAGTGATATGGTAGGTAAAGGAGTCCCATAACCTATAAGGTCGTAGGGGAGCGAGGCGTCAGAGACCTCACTTCTCTAGGGCCAGCATATTGAGGGCGGCGCCCATCTCCTCTCCCTCGCTGCTTTACCTTCCCTGACCCTAAAGAGGGCAGGTACCCATTTACAGCTGGGTGAACTGGGGAACTGTACTGAAGCCAAGGCGCACAAACGGTCACCCATCCAACTGGTAACCACGCTCGACGCTGCTTAACTTGGCTGGGGGAAAGCGAGTGCTCCGACCACTGAGCTATCCCGTCAGTGATATGATTTTCAGAAATTCCCTCAAAACTTTGAGCCGTACGTCAGAAGGACCTTCACATTGGGAAGTTTATGGGTTTCCATTTTGCATACTTATTAAAAAAAAAAGTTTTCAAATCTGTTTTTGAATAGTTTTGACTGAGATTGTACACTGTTTTGGAATATTTTGAAAAGTTGCCTCTTACAACAAAATGTATAGGGTCAGGAGTAGTTTTGTGATTTGCGATTTTGTTCATGAAAAGTACGATAGTGGGCATCTTGTGATTAAGCACACACACACACATACACATGCATAGACACGCTTACACTCACATGTGTGTACACACACACACCACAACACACACACACACACACACACACACACACACATACACACACAAAGTCATCACCAAGTACAGCAGCAGACAGAAGGAGGGAAGGAAGGAAGGAATGAGGGAAGGAGGGAAGAAAGGAAGGGGGAGGGAGGAAGAAAGGAAGAAAGGAAGGAAGGAAGGAAGGAAGGAGGGAAGGAAGGAAGGAGGGAAGGAAGGAAGGAAGGAGACCCTTCCTTCTCTCTCAACTTTTCCACTACAACTGGCAGACGACAGAACGACAGCAGACGACACTAAAAGCAGACAGTTTAAAGACCACCTCTCCTACACAAAAAAAAGAAGAGATTATCACCTGTCTGTCTATCTGTCTGTCTGTACCTGGATAAATTCGAACTCATAGCTGTGTTTAATCCAAGGTTGAAACTTAGTGTTCTCTTATGTGGATGTTCTTTGCTTCGGGTTTCATTCCAGTTTTCTGTCAGGCTGAAACAGCGTTCTTATGGGGGTCTGATGTTGGGTTTTCGTTGAACCCTGCATACTGGGAGGATGGGACAGCACTGTATGTATGTTTGTCCGTAGTGTCCGACGATGACCTCCAAAACAGCAGAGGAGGCAGCTGCTGTTTTGGAAACTGGGCAGAAATTTGATTATAGTGGAGATGCCTTGCCCACAGCACATCCCCACTCTCTCTCGGCCAAGTGGGCGTAAGGACAGTCAGCGTTGGAGATGTTCTCCAAAGGCCAACCAACCCCCCCAGGGCTGCAGCACATAAGGACTGTGCGAGCCAAGCCTCCTAGTCAGAGAGTCATAGTCGATCACTAAAGACTAAGCTGTAAAGTGGAATTCCATGAGTGGGAAAGAAAGCCACTGGTCATACAGCCTCTCACTTTGCTGTTGCCCCCAGCGTCAATGGTTTAATCAAGAACTGTGATAAAGCCCAGGCGATGACGGCTGGCTAGTGGCTAGAGCATTGCGCTCGTGATCTGATGGCCCGGGTTCAAGTCGTCACTGAGGCACCCGCTCAAGGGGATTTTTTTCCCCATGAGGTTCACATCAGTATGGACTCCTCTCCCTGAGAAATCCTTTGGATTAGACTGTAAACCAGTTCAAGGGGATTTTTTTCCCCATGAGGTTCACATCAGTATGGACTCCTCTCCCTGAGAAGTCCTGTGGATGAGACTGTAAACCGAGGTCCTGTTGTGTGAATGCATGCAGAACATCTTGCTGCACATGTTACATCCTGTTCTGTCTCTTGGAAAGATAGGTCTCTATGGTAAGCCATCTTGTTGAGACTAGGAGTGATCTGGTTGGTTTGCTGTTTATTTGGTGGTTTTTGTTTGTTTTTTGATTTTGTTTAATCTGGCTGCTGTGATTTGTAAATAGCTCTACAATTTTAATGTGAGTTTTCAACTTTCCACAAAAAAAGAAGCGGCAACAGCATCCCAGATAGGGCCTCTTGTGGTCAGTGTGGCTTGAATGGATTGAGGGCAGAGAATGAAGAGAGAAAAAGTAGCAACGAGGCACTGCGAGGGAAAGGGGCTATTAGTTTGTGTGAGCGTAAGTGCTGTTGATAGGGGACTTTTACAGCAGTGTGCAAAAACTTCTAAGCTTTGACAGACATGGATGAGTCCATTGTCTAACCTTTCACCCCCCTCTCCTTCATTGATGAACTAACCTGCACGAGGCTCCCCATGGCGCAGTGGTTAGCGCCTTGGGTTACGGACTGGAAGGTCGCGGGTTCGATTCCCATAAGAGTCATAGGGATTTTTCGGACTCCGGCCGGCTCCTACCCAGAGTGAGTGTGCTGTGGGCTCAGTGGGAAGACTGGGACCACACAGTCGAGCTTCATCCACTTAACGGATGCGAGTTTGAGAGTGTTGCTCAAATTACCTGACCAACACTGCAGGTGTCTGTATCTCTCGGGCCCGGTTGACGCCGGGATATATTATGATAGTAAGCATAGAGTGCAACCCTGTCAAGTAGTCTCAAAGCACATGCACTTCCACAGCAGCAGCATTACGTCATCCTCATTGTCACTGATCACCACCCAATACAAAATTGCCTCTGATTGGGTGGTCCCAGTTGCTCTGGTCTCATGGTGACCTCAGATTCGGTTTGCCCATACACTTCTGTGGTGAGTTTGTGTCAGGGCCTTTGGGGTTGGAGGTTCACGGGGGACAGTCGTTGGAGGGACGTCGTTGTGGTGGTTGCCACATCGGGTGGGCAACTCATTCAGTCTGGCCCCGCGACTGAGCTAATACTGTCGTTAGTAGGGGCTTAGCAGGT
>JAQIHA010000584.1:10000-12500 GCA_028751875.1 Rapana venosa | reverse complement strand
AAACAAAAGAATGAGTAGACAAAAGAATGGAAAGAAAAAAGAAAGGACAAGAAAAGAAAAAAAGAGGAAAAGAAATAAAGAAGAATCAGCTGAAAAACAGCACACTGACTAGTGAGGGATGTTTGACCCCAGAGAGCGCGACAGAAAAGGAAAAACAAAGGAAAGAGTAGACAACAGAACGGCAAAAGACAGGAAAGGAAAGAAAAGAAAGGAAGAAAAAGAAGGAAGAGAAAAAACAGCTTAAACAGCACACTGACTGTTAGGGGTAGTGACCACAGAGAGCGCAGACAGAAAAAACAAAAGAATGAGTAGACAACAGAACGGAAAGAAGAACAAAAGGAAAGAATAGAAAGAGGAAAAGAAGGAAGAGAAGAAACAGCTGTAAACAGCACACTGACTGGTTAGGATAGTGACCACAGAGAGGGCAGATAGAAAAAGGAAAACAAAAGAAATGAGTAGACAACAGAAAGGAAAGAAGAAAAAGAAAGAAGAAAGAAAGTAAAGAAGAAACAGCTGTATACAGCACACTGACTGGTTAGGATAGTGACCACAGAGGGGGCAGACAGAAAAGGAAAAACAAAAGAATAGTAACAACAGGACGGAAAGAAGAAAAGAAAGGACAAGAAAAGAAAGAGGAAAAGAAAGTAAAGAAGAGACAGCTGCAAACAGCACACTGACTGGTGAGGGATGATGACCACAGAGAGCGCAGACAGAAAAAGAAAAACAAAAGAATGAGTAGACAACAGAATGAAAGAAGAACAGAAAGGACAAGAAAGAAAAGAAGAAAAGAAAGGAAAGAAAGAGGAAAAGAAAGTAAAGAAAAAACTCAGCTATATACAGCACACTGACTGGTGGGGATGATGACCACAGAGAGCGCAGACAGAACAAGAAAAACAAAAGAATGAGTAGACAACAGGACGAAAGAAGAAAAGAAATGACAAGAAAAGAAAGAGGAAAAGAAAAGAAAGAAAGGAAGGAAGAAAAAGAAGGAAGAGAAGAAACAGCTGTATACAGCACACTCACTAGTGAGAGGTTAATGACCACAGAGAGCGCAGACAGAACAAGAAAAACAAAAGAATGTGTAGACAAACAGAACGGAAAGAAGAAAAGAAAGGAAAGAATAGAAAGAGGAAAGAAGGAAGAGAAAAAATCACTGTATACAGCACACTGACTGGTTAAGGATGATGATTACAGAGACGCAGACAGAAAAAGAAAAAGAATGAGTAGACAACAGAATGGAAAGAAGAAAAGAAAGGACAAGAAAAGAAAGAAGAAAAGAAAGGAAAGAAAGAAAAGAGGAAAAAAGGAAGAGAAAAACTCAGCTATATACAGCACACTCACTGGTTAGGGATGATGACCACAGAGAGACGCAGACAGAACAAGAAAAACAAAAGAATGAGTAGACAACAGAATGGAAAGAAGAAAAGAAAGGAAAGACAGAATAAGCTCTATTCAGCACACTGACTAGGTTAGGGATAGTGACCACAGAGAGCGCAGACAGAAAAGGAAAAACAAAAGAATGAGTAGACAACAGAACGGAAAGAAGAAAAGAAAGGACAAGAAAAGAAAGGAAGAAAAAGAGGAAGAGAAGAAACAGCTGTAAACAGCACACTGACTGTTAAGGATGATGACCACAGAGAGAGCAGACAGAACAAGAAAAACAAAAGAATGAGTAGACAACAGAACGGAAAGAAGAAAAGAAAGAAAGAATAGAAAGAGGAAAAGAAGGAAGAGAAAAATCAGCTGTATAACAGCACACTGACTGGTTAAGGATGATGATTACAGAGAGCGCAGACAAACAAGAAAAACAAAGAATGAGTAGACAACAGAAAGGAAAGAAGAAAAGAAAGGACAAGAAAAGAAAAGAGGAAAAGAAAGTAAAGAAAAAACTCAGCTATATACAGCACACTCACAGGTTAGGGATGATGACCACAGAGAGCGCAGACAGAACAAGAAAAACAAAAGAATGAGTAGACAACAGAAGGAAAGAAGAAAAGAGAGGAAAGAATAGAAAGAGGAAAAGAAGGAAGAGAAAAATCAGCTGTATACAATACACTGACTGGTTAAGGATGATGATTACAGAGAGCGCAGACGGAACAAGAAAAACAAAGGAAGAGTAGACAACAGAACGGCAAGAAGACAGGAAAGGAAAGAAAAGAAAGGAAGAAAAAGAAGGAAGAGAGGAAACAGCTGTATACAATACACTGACTGGTTAGGGAAGTGACCACAGAGAGGGCAGACAGAAAAAGAAAAACAAAAGAATGAGTAGACAACAGAACGGAAAGAAAAAAGAAAGGACAAGAAAAGAAAGAAGAAAAGAAAGGAAAGAAAGAAAAGAGGAAAAGAAAGTAAAGAAAAAACTCAGCTGTATACAGCACACTCACTGGTTAGGGATGATGACCACAGAGGGGGCAGACAGAAAAGGAAAAACAAAAGAATGAGTAGACAACAGGACGGAAAGAAGAAAAGAAAGGACAAGAAAAGAAAGAGGAAAAGAAAG
>JAQIHA010000584.1:0-5000 GCA_028751875.1 Rapana venosa | reverse complement strand
ACAACAACAGTAAGAACAACAGCAGCAGCAACACAACAACAGTAAGAACAACAGCAACAGCAAGAACAACAGCAACAACAACAGCAAGAACAACAGCAACAGCAACAGCAACAACAACAGTAAGAACAACAGCAACAGCAACAACAACAGCAAGAACAACAACAAGAACAACAGCAACAGCAACAGCAAGAACAACAGCAACAGCAAGAACAGCAGCAAGAACAACAACAACAACAGGAAGAACAACAGCAACAGCAAGAACAACAACAGGAAGAACAACAACAACAGCAACAACAACAACAGCAACAACAACAACAACAACAGCAGCAGCAACAACAACAACAACAACAACAACAACAACAACAGCAACAACAACAACAGCAGCAACAACAACAACAACAGCAACAACAAAACTCTGGACTCACACCAAGATGAAGGCATTCCTGTTCTCTACCAACAGCAGCAACAACAACATCACACTCACCAGGCCGCAGGGCATTTTTGTTCTCCACCACCACCACCACCCCCATCACAACAACAACAATAACACCACCACCACCACCACCACCACCACCCCCACCACAACAACAACAATAACACCACCACCACCACTCACCACCACCACCACTCAAAACCACCACCCCACCACCAACCCCCCCCCCCCCACCCCCCCACCCACCCCCTACTCCCCCCCCCCCCCCCCCCTCCCCCCCCCCCCCCCACCACCCCCCGCCCAACTCACCAGGCCGCAGCGCATTCTGGTTCTGCACAGTCACGGTGTACGTGTTTCCGGTCGGACACAGAGAAGGGTCGGGGCCACGGGAGACAACGCTGAGGAACAAGGGACGCGACTCGTCACGCACGTAAACGATGGCGTCTTTGGCGTCGGCGGCTTGCGTGTGGAACTCGTTGAAAGCCGCGCTGGGGTAAGGGATGGCGAAGGACCCGTAAATATCCACCCGCCCTCCGTTGGAGTGAATCTACGACCCACAGAGGACAGGACGGGGACAGCCTAGCGGTTAGAACATTGCGCTCGCAATCTGACGACCCGGGTTCGATTCCCGTTCATGGGGGATAGTTTTTTTCCTCTGGAGTTCACATCAGTGCAGACTCCACTCTCACCCCAAAAGTCTTTCGGGTGAGACTATAAACTGAGGCCCCGTGTGCGAACGCACGCAGAACATCTTGCGCGCACGTTAAATCCTGTTCCGCTTATCGTAAGAGTAGGCCATTGTGTGCCGGTGGGAAGAGATGACAGAATTTACAAAACCGCATACACACGGGGGCACTAGATGTAAAACAGCACATAAGTGCTTATTCTATTATCCTCGATATAAAAGAAGAAAATAAATAAAGAAATTAAATTTAAAAAAACAGACAGCGAGACAAAAACATAATGAATGGTTGTGAGTGAGTTTGTTGGGCGTTCTGCAGGTGAATCACAAAGGGGACGGGAGTGGATTCCATCTGTAGATGTCCGCTCGCCTTCTGGTAGAGTGAATCAAAGACTCACAGACAGTGAGACAAAACTTAATGGCTCTGGGTGAGTTTGTTGGGCGTTCTGTAGCTTAATCACAAAAGGGAGTGGGGATGGGGGTGGGGTGGGGGTTGGGGGTGAGGCGGGATTGGGGTAGGGGGTGGGGAAGTGGGTTCCACCCCTATTCGTATCGATGGATGGTGGATGGTGGTCTTACAGTAGAGGCCAGTGTGTGTTGGAGGGAACGGAGGACAACATTTACAAACCTGCATACACACAGGGAATGGATGCTTAAAAGAAAGCATGCTAGTAGTTATTCTATTATCCTCGAAATAAAAGAATAAATAAATAAATAACACGCCCGCTTAGAAAGCGACAAGTCCAGGTGCGAAGTGTGCGGTGGTCTGATCCCCATTTGGGCCCCGAAACCCCACCCCCCACCCCATCCATTAGACCACGAGTGGTAGTCTGGATGCTAGTCTTTCGGCTGAGACAATAAACCGAGCTCCCGAACTTTACACTTATTTAGCGCACGTAAAAGAACCCACGGCAACAAGAGAGTTGTCCCTGACAAAACTCTGTAGAAAAAAAGCCAATCTGATAGGGAAACCAATACAGTTGCAGACAGAAAAAAGAAATAAAAAGGATGGCGCTGCTCTTGTGGCGACGCGCTCTTCTCGGAGAGAGCAGCCCTAATTTCACAAAGACAACATGTGTCGTGACTTAAAGTGGTAGACAATACAATACCAGAACAAACCCAGTAGCGCACGGAAGGTGCTTAATGAGAAAAGGTAGCAAACTTCTTGGTTATCTCGGCTCTTAATTCATGGCAGCAGCATTTGCTTAACAGCCACGCAAGAACAACAGCAACAGCTTTCTTGACTGTCAAGCAAATGTTGCTGCCGAGAATTAAGAGCCGAGACAACGAAGAAACAAAGGAACAAAGCGAGGAAGACGAAAGGAAGAGGTAGAAGCAAAGACGATGAAGGTGAGGAAACAAAGAAGCTGAAGATGTTACGTTCTTCAGAAAACCCTTTGACGGTTTCAGCCATTAAAAAGTAAAGTAAAGGTGTCCCATAACCCATGTGGTTGTAGGAGAGCTAGGCATCAGAGACCTCAACTTCTCTAGGGGACAGCATAATTATTGAGGGCGGCGCCCATCTCCTCTCCCTCGCTGCTTTACCTTCCCTGACCCTAAACAGGCAGGTACCCATTTACAGCTGGGTGAACTGGGGGAACTGTACTGAAGCCACGGCGCGCAAACAGTCACCCATCCACTTGGTAACCACGCTCAATGCAGCTTAACCTTGGCTGGGGGAAAGCGAGTGCTCCGACCACTGAGCTGTCCCGTCACCCGTTACCCTTCAGCCATTACATAGGGGAAAAGAAGAGCGAAGGGAAACAACTTGTAAAGAGTTAACTTTCCTTTGTTATAATTCCTGCATGTTATTTAATTTCTCACCCATATAATCCTTTACAAGCGTGAGCAAATTACAAAGTGGATGATATTCCACAACTCTATGATTTTTAATTGTTGATAGAGGAAGCTGAGGTCTCTGACACCGCGCTCCCTAATGATCACACCGGTTATGGGAACACCTTTGCCTTTCTAGAAGCAAGTCGAAATCACTGATGTTTTTTTTCTTACTTCCATCCCAGTAAAGGAATTCAGAGAAGATTGACTAATTTTTAAAAAATCTGTTGGTTGTTTTGTGGGACTTGCATTGCAAGTTATATTATCTCATAAAACATGTACATCTCCAGCAATAAAAAAGTTCAATTCCTGTCCAGTATGTAGCATGCTGGCATTGTGATTTTTGTACATATCTCAAAGTGTCAATGATGTTGCAAGAATTTTTTTAAGTGCAAAAAAGGATGTACACATATAGTTATCTTAAGTTTCTTCATTAGTGCTAGAACAAAAGCAACAGAACAACAACAATCAAAAAAGGGTCCAGTTTAAAAACAAAACAAAACAGGTAGAGTCACATTGCAAAGAAGCAGCATTGTCTTTACTTGCTAAGTGGTTCCTCTGACGCAATGCAAGCATGTGTGATTTGTAACTGGAGAAAAGATTTATATTTATTTATTTTATTATTTTTGGATTGTTTTACTTTATCTATTCTTTTATATCAGGATAATGGAATAAGCACTCTGGGGACGGGATAGCTCAGTGGTCGGAGCACTCGCTTTCTCCCAGCCAAGTTAAGCAGCATCGAGCGTGGTTACCAGTTGGATGGGTGATCGTTTGCGCGCCTTGGCTTCAGTACAGTTCACCCAGTTCACCCAGCTGTAAATGGGTACCTGCCCTCTTTAGGGTCAAGGAAGGTAAAGCAGCGAGGGAGAGGAGATGGGCGCCGCCCTCAATATGCTGGCCCTAGAGAAGTGAGGTCTCTGATGCCTCGCTCCCCTACAACCTTATAGGTTATGGGACTCCTTTACCTTTACCTTTATGCTTTACTACATCCAGTCCCCGTGTGTATGCGGTTTTGTAAATCTTGTCATCTGTTCCCATTGGCACACAGTTGCCTACTCTTTCGAAAAGCGGAACAGGATTTAACGTTTCACTACCAGGTCACTATCTCCAGTTCTGCCTGTGTCTCTCGGCCAATGAAAACGGCTCTTTTGAGCTACAGGAAGTAGACATATAAACCTTCCTCTTAAAGAAAAGAGCTGAAGGTTCCGGTGACAAGTATTCTCATTGGTTAACTTTTGCTACGGTGTTTTCTAATCTGTCAGCCTCCTTTTTCTTCGAGTTGTACCAAACAAATAAAGATTAGATTCAACTAAGTGCATCAAAATTATATTGTTAAAAAATGAAGGATTTGTTTGTTTGGAGGTTTGATAACAGAATAAGAAAATATCAAGCAACGCTGTTAATACTTGTCTATCCTTATCAGTGCAAAACTGATTTCTAAAACTGATCGATGATCATCACCGTCAATTTTTTCATTAATATCAATTTTTAAAAAATCACACACAAAACCCCAACCAAACCAGCCAACCAAAAGGTTGCGTATCGACAGAGGTGTTACAAATGACAGAATGAAAGGTGAACATGCAAGGTGGATCGGTGGCCAAGAGGTAATGCACCTGCCTAGAAAGCGAAAAGTCCGGGTTTAAAGTGTGTGGTGGTTTGATCCCCGTTTGGTCCCGAAACTTTTCACCCATTCCACTATACCATGAGCGGTGGTCTGGATGCTAGTCTTTCGGATGAGACGATAAGCCAAGATCCCGTGTGCCACACATAATTAGCGCACGTAAAAAAACCCACGGCTACAAGGGAGTTGTTCCTGGCAAAATTCTGTAGATAAAAAATGTCACTTTGATAATGGAAACAAATACAGTTACAGATAGAAAAATTAAAAAAAATATTGGGTGGCGCTGCTCTTGTGGCGACGCGCCCTCTCCAGGAAGAGCAGCCTGAATTTCACGCAGAGGAATCTGCCTTGACTTTAAGTGGTCTACAATACAATACAATACAATACAATACAACACCATGGCTCAGACCACAAGCTGTGTC
>JAQIHA010000583.1:0-13731 GCA_028751875.1 Rapana venosa | reverse complement strand
TCTGTTTGTCTGTCTGTCGTCTGTCTGTCGTCTCTCTCTCTCTCTCTCTCTCTCTCTCTCTCTATATTTAATATATAATATATATATTTGTTTTGTGTGTGTGTGTCTGTCTCTCATTTCTCTCTGTCTCTGTATCTCTGTATCTGTCTCTCTCTATAAATATATATTGTGTGTGTGTGTCTGTCAGTCTGTCTCTCTTTCTCTCTGTCTCTCTCTGTATCTCTGTCTCTCTGTCTCTGTCTCTCTGTATCTGTCTCTCTCTATATGTATATATGGTGTGTGTGCGTGTGTCTGTCTTTCTGTCTCTCTGTTTCTATCTCTCTGTATCTCTCTCTCTCTCTCTCTCTCTCTCTCTCTCTCTCTCTCTCTTATATATATATATATATATATTATTATTAATATATATATATATATATATATATATATTTATATATAATATATATATGTGTGTGTGTGTCTGTCTCTCTCTCTCTCTCTCTCTCTCTCTCTCGCTCTCTCTCGCTTGCGCTCTCTCTCTCTCTCTTTCCAAATGATAGCTTAAGTAAATAAATATGTGTGCGTGCGTTTTTGAAATGGGAGCAGGAGAGACAGAGGCAGACAGAGACAGACAGAGAAAGACACACAGAGAGGCAGAGAGAGAGACAGAGACAGAAACAGAGACAGAGAGACAGAGAGAGAGAGAGACAATGACAATAACAAATTCTTTCTCTTTGGAGGATAATGAATAAGCACTCATTTGCTTTTTTTACCTCCAGTTCCAGAGAGAGAGTGAGAGAAGAGAGAGAGAGAGATGAGATAGAAGGAGAGAGGGAGAGAGAGAAGTTAAGATGTGAGAGAGAGAGAGAAAGAGAGAGACAGAGAGAGAGAGGACAGATGAGAGAGACAGAGAGAGGTGTGTGCTGCTGCTGGCTGCTGTGGTGATAATGATGACACTATAGTGCTTTTGATGATTATAATCTTTATGTCCAATGTATCATACACGTTTTATACCCTTTTTCTTTATGTTTCTTTTTTTTAATAAGAAAGACTAGACCACATAGAGGAGAGAGACAGGACAGACAGAGAGAGAGAGTGTGCAGAGTCAAAGAGAGACAGACAGGACAGAGAGAAAGAGAGGAGAGGAGACAGAGACAGAGACAGAGGACACAGAGAGACAGAGAGACACACACACACACAGACAGACAGGACAGACAGGACAGAGGGACGGCGGACGGAGGCAAGGACAAAGGGAATGATGATGATGATGATGATGATGATGATGATGATGATGTGATGATGATGATGATGACGATGGAACGACGACGACGACGACGACGATGATGAGGTGACGGACGACGACGACGACGACGATTGACGACGACTCGAAGATCTTTATTCGAGGGCCGCCAAAATAAGTACTGGCATATTATATTTTGCTCATCCGAAACCAAGCGCGTTACTTTCTCATTCTTTTTTTATTTTTCCCCCAATGTATTTTTTTTATTCGTTTTCCTTTTTTTCTGGCTACAAATTTATTCGGTGATGGCTGCAAAAATGTAGTATTTCAGTATTGTCATCCAAGGAAATTTTGTTCTTAGGATAGATAATGGCTTGTTGGAGAAAAAAGCAAAAGCAATGTGTTGCTTATTCCTATGATCCATCTGGGAAATAAAAAATTGACTTGATTGACGTCACTTCAGTACTAACATCTTTTTTCTCATCACAGAGAAGAGACTGAGGAAGACAGAGAGGACAGTTCAGAGACAGAGACAGTCAGAGACAGAGACAGTCAGAGACAGAGACTGTCAGGACAGATATCACAGACAGACAGATAGGACAGACAGACAGACAGAGTGGAGAGAGAGTGTGGAGACAGACAGTCAGATAGACTGACAGAGACAAAGAGACGACCAGACAGATACAGATAGACACACAGACAGAGAGGAGAGAGCAGACAGGCAGTAGACAGACAGAGACCCAAAGAGACGTCAGACAGAGACAGAGAGAGAGAGAGACAGACAGAGATACAGAGAGACAGAGAGGAGTGAGAGAGAGACAGACAGAGCAGAGACAGGCAGACAGAGAGGAGACAGAAAGACAGCAGACAGAACAGATAGACACTCAGACAGGGAGGACAGAGAGGACAGCCAGAGAGACAGAGACAGAGGGGAGAGGGTGGGGGGAGAGGAGAGGGGGATGTGAGAGCGAGAGAGAGAGGAGGTGATACAGACAGGCAGACGACAGGCAGACAGAGATCTAGAGAGAGAAAGAGAGAAAGAGATGAGAAAGGCACACACACGACACACACACATACACACGCCACAATACACACACACACACACACACCAACACACACACACCACACAGAATGACAGAAAGAGACAGTGACAAAGATACATAAAGGCAGACAGACCAGAGAAGAGGAAAACAGACAGAGAGTCAGAGGGGACAGACAGATACAGAGAAGAGAGAGGTAGGGGTAGGGTGGGGAGGGGAATGTGGACAGAGACAGAAGGGACGATGCGAAAAGGTTAAAGGGAAAGGAAGAGAATGGGGGAGGGGTGGGGGGGGAGGGGGGGAAGGGGACAGAGGGGGGAAGGGACAAGATGAGTGAGGGGTGGGGGTGGGGGGATGGGCGATGGGGGTGGGGGGGGGGGGGGGGGGGATTGGGGTAGCCTAATCTGAGTTCGTTCCTATATGAAGAACAACAGGAAGGAAGTGATGCATCGATTTTGTGTCCCCCGCGCGCGCGCAACACACCCACACACACAGCGTCGCGCGCACGATACATACACAGAGAGTCTCTCCCGCTCTCTCTCTCTCCTCAACTTCTATCTTCTCTCTCTTCTCTCTCTCTCTCTCTCTCTCTCTGTCTCTCTCTCTTTCTCTCTCTCTCTCTCTCTCTCCTCTCTTCTCTCTCTCTCTCTCTCTCTCTATGTCTGTCTCTCTGAGCACTCTTTCAAACTCATTTACCTTGCTTTTCTCTTTCAACTCATTCTCTCTCTTTTTCTCTCTCTTTCTCTCTCTCTCTCTCTCTCTCTCTCTCTATCTCTCTGCTCTTCTCTCTTCTCTCTCTGTCTTTCTCTCCTCTCTCTCTCTTCTCTCTCTCTCTCTCTTTCTTCTCTTCTCTCTGTCTTTCGCTCTCTCGCTACTCCTCTCTCTCTATTATCTCTCTTCTCTCTCTTTTTCACTCTCTCGCTCTTCTCTCTCTCTCCTTCGCTCTCTCTGTCTCTCTCTTTCTCTCTCTCACTGTCTCTTCTTTCAACTCAGTATCTCTCTCACACACACTCACCACACAGGCACACACAGTCTCTCCCTCTCTCTGCTTCAAACTTCTCTCTTTCTCTTTCTCCCCCTGTGTGTGTGTGTGTTGTGTCTCTCTCTCGCTCTCTCTCTCTCTCTCTCTCTCTTCTCTCTCTTTTCACACAACTCAGAGTCTCTAACTCTCTGTTCTCTCATGTCTTTCTCTCTGCTCTCTCTCCTCTCTTTCTCTCTCTCTCTCTCTCTCTCTCTTCTCACTCTCTCCCTCACTCTCTCTCTGTCCTCTCTCTTTCACACTCAGTCTCTCCACTCGCTGTCTCTCTCTGTCTTTTCTCTCTGTCTCTCCCTCTGTCGGTCTGGATGCTCTCTCTCTATCTTTTCTTTCTGTCACTTCACTACACAGTCTCTCAATCTCTGTCTCTCTGTCTCTGTCTCTCTGTCATGTGCTTTTTTTCATCAGTCCGCGTGTATGCGGTTCGTATTCTTGTCAAGTGTTTCATACCGGCACACAATTGGGCCTACTTTCCGAAATGGCAGAACAGAATTTAACGTTTGTGCGCAGATGTTCGTTCGCGTGCATTCGCACACGGGAGCCTCGGTTTATCGTTCACCCGAGAACTTCTTTGACATCCTGTTCGATTATTTTTGTGGTCAAAACTGGGAGGAAGGGCGAGGAAGGGAATCGAACCCAGATCCTCACGTTTTACGTGTTGGCAGTGCGAACGTATTAACCATCCTGCCACCTTCCTTCCTTGATGATGTGATGAGTCAACAAGTGTGGCATGGTTCTGGGGGGATTGAACCCCCCATGGGTGTTAAGCTGGGGAAACGCCCGTATTGAGCCGAAACTTTTCCCCATCCATTAGACCCTGAGTGGTGGTTGGGCGCTGTCTTCGGATGAGACGATAAACCGAGGTCCCGCGTGTTACACACACTAAAATTATTTTAGCGCACGTTAAAAAGAACCATCTTGGGACGGTGATAGCTCAGTAGGTCGGAGCCACTCGCTTTCCCCAGCCAAGTTAAGCAGCGGCGAGCGTGGTTACCTGTTGGATGGGTGACCGTTTGTGCGCCTTGGCTCTTCAGTACAGTTCCCAGTTCACCCAGCTTAAATGGGTAACTGCCCTCTTTAGGTCAGGGAAGGTAAGCAGCGAGGGAGAGGAGATGGGCGCCCCGCCTCAATATGCTGGTCCTCTGGAGAAGTGAGGTCTCTGACGCCTCGCTCCCCTACGACCTTTATAGGTAATGGGTCTCCTTTACCTTTACCTTTTTAAAAGAAACCAACAGGCCAACAAGAGGGTCGTCCCTGGAAAAATTCTGTAGAAAAAAATCACACTCTGATAGAGTGGAAACAAAAATAATGCAGTTGTGAGACAGAGAAAAAGAAAAAACAATTGTGTGGCGATGCTCATTGTGGCGACGCACGCGCCTCTCTCCGGGGAAGCAGCCCGATTTCACGCAGAGAAATCTCTCGTGACTTAACCTGGTAGAAATAGATAAATAATGAAATAAACAAAACATAACAACAACAAGGGGACGGGGGGATAGCTCAGTGGTCGGTAAGCACTCGCTTTCCCCAGCCAGTTTTAAGCAGCGTCGAGCGTGGTTACCAGTTGGATGGGGTGACCGTTTGCGCGCCTGGTCTTCTGTCAGTTCCCCCACTTCACCCAGCTGTAAATGGGTACCTGCCTCTTTAGGGTCAGGAAGGTTTAAAGGAGACGGGCAGTAGAAGAAGAGAAAAAGGAAAAAGGGAGGACAGAGAAGAAGGAAGAAAAAAAGGAAAGGGGGGGGGGGGGGAAAAAGGGGGCAGACGGCAGGGGGGGGGAAGGGGAGCAGGAAGACAGATAGACACGCAGGGAGACAGAGAGCAGCCAGGGGAGACAGAGACAGGGGGGGGGGTGGGGGGAGAGGAGGGGGGGATGGAGAGGGGGAGAGAGAGGAGGTAAGAGGCAGACGACGGCAGACAGAGTTAGATGGGAAGAGGAAAAGAGAGAAGGCACCACACACACACACACATACACACCCACAAAACCCCACACACACACACACACCACACACACACACCCCAACACAAAAAACAGAAAAGAGACAGTGACAAGATACATAAAGGCAGACAGACCAGAGACAGAGAACAGGACAGAGAGTCAGGGACGCGTTTTTACAGAAAGAGAGAGGTAGGGGTGGGGGGTGGGAAAGTGGACAGAGACAGAGACGATGCGAAATGTTTTAAGGGAAGGAAGGAATGGGGGAGGGTGGGGGGGAGGGGGGGAAGGGGACAGAGGGGGAGGGACAAGATGTGAGGGGTTGGGGTGGGGGGTTGGGCATGGGGGGGGGGGGGGGGGGGGGGGGTGGGGTCAGCTAATTCGAGTTCGTTACCTATATGAAGAACAACAGGAAGGAAGTGATGCCATCGATTTTGTTCCCGCGCGCGCGCACACCCACACACACACGTCCCCGCGCCCCATACAACACAGAGAGTCTCTCCCGCTCTCTCTCTCTCTCAACTTCTATCTCTCTCTCTTCTCTCTCTCTCTCTTCTCTCTTTTGTTCTCTCTCTTCTCTTCTCTCCTCTCTCTCTCTCTCTCTCTCTCTCTCTCTCTTCTCTTCTGTTGTTCTCTCTGCACTCTTTCAACTCATTACCTTGCTTTCTCTTTCAACTCTTCTCTCTCTTTCTCTCTCTTTCTCTCTCTCTCTCTCTCTCTCTCTCTTCTTTCTCTCTTCTCTCTCTCCCCTCTGTCTTTTCTCCTCTCTTCTCTCTTCTCTCTCTTCTTTCTCTCTCTCTCCTGTCTTTCTCTCTCTCGTTCCTCTCTCTTTTCTCTCTCTCTCTTTCCTCTCTCGCTTCCCCTTCTCTCTCCCGCTCTCTCTGTCTCTCTCTTTCTCCTTCACGTTTTTTTAACTATATCTCTTCACAACCTCACCCAGTCCCACAGTCTCTCCCTCCTTCTCACTTCTCTCTTTCTCTTTCTCCCCCTTGTGTGTGTGTTTTGTGTCTCTCTCTCTCTCTCTCTCTCTCTCTCTCTTCTCTCTCTTTTCCACACACAGAGTCTCTATCTCTGTCTCTCATGTCTTTCTCTCTCTCTCTCTCTCTCTCTCTCTCTCTCTCCTCTCTCCCTTCTCTCTCTCCCTCCTCTCTCTCTGTCCCTCTCTCTTTCACACACAGTCTCTCACTCTCTGTCTCTCTCTGTCTTTCTCTCTGTCTCTCCCTCTGTCGTCGGGTGCTCTCTCTCTATCTTTCTTTCTGTCTCTTCACATACACAGTCTCTCAATCTCTGTCTCTCTGTCTCTGTCTCTCTGTCATGTGCTTTTTTACATCCAGTCCCCGCGTGTATGCGGTTTCGTAAATCTTGTCAATTGTTTCATACCGGCACACAATGGCCTACTCTTCCGAAAAGCAGAACAGAATTTAACGTGTGCGCAAGATGTTCGTTCTGCGTGCATTCGCACACGGGAGCCTCGGTTTATAGTCTCACCCGAAGAACTTTGACATCCAGTTCGATTTTTTTTGTGGTCAAACTGGGAGGAAAGGGCGAGGCTGGGAATCGAACCCAGAACCTCACGGTTTACTTGTTGGCAGGCGAACGTCTTAACCATCCTGCCACCTTCCTTCCTTGATGAGTGACTGAGTCAACAGTGTGGCATGTTCTGGGTGATTAACCCCCAGGGTGTTAAGCTGGGGAACGCCCGTTTGAGCCCGAAACTTTTTCCCCCATCCATTAGACCCTGAGTGGTGGTCTGGGCGCTAGTCTTTCGGATGAGACGATAAACCGAGGTCCCGCGTGTTACACACACAAAATTATTTAGCGCACGTAAAAGAACCATCTTGGGGACGGGATAGCTCAGTGGTCGGAGCACTCGCTTTCCCCCAGCCAAGTTAAGCAGCGTCGAGCGTGGTTACCAGTTGGATGGGTGACCGTTTGTGCGCCTTGGCTTCAGTACAGTTCCCCCAGTTCACCCAGCTGTAAATGGGTACCTGCCCTCTTTAGGGTCAGGGAAGGTAAAGCAGCGAGGGAGAGGAGATGGGCGCCGCCCTCAATATGCTGGCCCCTGGAGAAGTGAGGTCTCTGACGCCTCGCTCCCCTACGACCTTATAGGTAATGGGACTCCTTTACCTTTACCTTTTTAAAAGAACCCACGGCAACAAGAGGGTCGTCCCTGGAAAAATTCTGTAAGAAAAAAATCCCACTCTGATAGAGAAACAAAATAATGCAGTTGTAGACAGAAGAAAAAAGAAAAAAAATTGGGTGGCGCTGCTCTTGTGGCGACGCACGCGCTCTCTCCCCGGGGAGAGCAGCCCGAATTTCACGCAGAGAAATCTCACGTGACTTAAAGTGGTATAAATAGATAAATAAGAAATAAACAACAATAACAACAACAAGGGGACGGGATAGCTCAGTGGTCGGAGCACTCGCTTTCCCCCAGCCAAGTTAAGCAGCGTCGAGCGTGGTTACCAGTTGGATGGGTGACCGTTTGCGCGCCTTGGCTTCAGTACAGTTCCCCCACTTCACCCAGCTGTAAATGGGTACCTGCCCTCTTTAGGGTCAGGGAAGGTAAAGCAGCGAGGGAGAGGAGATGGGCGCCACCCTCAATGTGCTGGCCCCTAGAGAAGTGAGGTCTCTGACGCCTCGCTCCCCTACGACCTTATAGGTTATGGGACTCCTTTACCTTTACCTTTTTAACAACAACAACAGCAGCAACAACAACAAATGGTTATTGTTCATCTATTTGACGCAATTTTTGTTCAATGGCAGCCCATTCTTTGCATTATGTGTTTGGATGTTAGAGTACTCATACAATGAGCATTACCCCCTGCCGTCAGCGCCTGGGCTTTATCACAATTCTTGATTAAACCATTGACGCTGGGGGCAACAACAGCAAAGTGAGAGGCTGTATGACCAGTGGCTTTCTTTCCCACTCATGGAATTCCACTTGACAGCTTAGTCTTTAGTGATCGACTAGGACTCTCTGACTAGGAGGCTTGACTCGCACAGTCCTTATGTGCTGCAGCCCTGGGGGCTGGTTGGTTGGCCTTTAGAGGAGAACATCTCCAACGCTGACTGTCCTTATGCCCACTTGGCCCAGAGAGTGGGGATGTACTGTGGTGGGCAAGGCATCTCCACTATAATCAAATTTCTGCCCAGTTTCCAAAACAGCAGCTGCCTCCTCTGCTGTTTTGGAGGTCATCGTCGGACACGACGGACAAACATACATACATACATACATACATACACACATACATACATACATACATACATATTGAGGATAAAATTCCTAAATTTCGATATAAATTGCTGACTGGAGTTCTTTTCAATCATTCCTTCAGGCTACTGATATTTGAAACGATCGAAGAGGATGATGTGATCATTTTTATTCCAATTTTGTGGCAAAGCTCATACATGCAGCTGAGTTTTATTCCCAAACACAAGAGCAACAAGAAGGGAAAAGCATACGGGCAATAGATGGTGGACTAAAACATGTGAGGATGCAGTAAACCAAAAAAAAGAACGATTCAAAATAGGGTTTAAAGATCAATCAGAAAAAACTTTATGTGTATGAAGTATGCTAAAAACTCAATGTAAAAGAAAAATTGCTCAGGCAAAAAAACAAGTATTGGACAGAATTCTGTTATAAATGAAGTATCAGAATCCAAGGATTTACATAAAGTTTGGAAGAAAGTTGTGAAATGGAAAAATGGATTTCAGCTTCCAACACATCCAATAAAAATTTGAAAAAAATTTAGATTTCCAAGCAAAATTGAAAAGCAGAAGCTTTTGTTTCAATGTTTCAGATAATAGTCATCAGTAAAAATACAATCAAATATCGAATTAGAAAAAGCAAAAAATCAAACAAATTGTCAGCTTATAATGCTGATTTTTTAAAATGCCCCCTTTTCAATATGATGAATTTAGTGAAACTTTAGATTCATTTACACATAACAAGACGGCTGTTGGTGCTGATGGTATATCTTATCAAATGCTGGCTCATATCCCTTTAAAATGGAAAAGGCTACTCTTTTCTTTTTCCAGAACGGGTTGGATAAATGGCGCTCTTCCTAAATCGGGAGGCAGTCGATTGTAGCCCCAATCCTGAAGAAGGTAAACTGCGGTCATCGATAGATAGCTACAGGCCAATTGCTCTTACGTCTCATGTGGGAAAAGTAATGGAAAAAATTATACAAAAGTGTTTTTTTCTTTTTTGTGAAAAGAATAATGTGATCCCAAAAAATCAGGCTGGTTTTCGAAAGGAAGATGTACTTCTGACCACTTAGTTAAACTAACACATCAAATTAAAAAGCAATTTTCCCAAACGAAAAAGTGTGTTAGCCACTTTTTTTGATATAAAGAAAGCTATGTTTAGATTTTTGTCATGATCAATTGCTACATAAATTAAAATCATTGGTATTAATGGCATATTTATAAATATCTGCAAAATTTCTTGTCGGATAGATCAATTTTGCACTAAATTAGGTTCAGTGTACTCATCTTTTAAACCTATCGACTTGGGTATACCACAGGGATCAGTACTTGCACCTATTCTTGTTTTCTATTTTGTACATGATCTCCTAGCTCTTTGTACCTAATACTCAAGTTGTTCAGTATGCAGATGATATTGCTTTTTGGATAAATACATCATTTAGGAAAAACACGAAAAGAGAGTGATCAATTATGTTGAAAAAATATATCAGGAAGAATTAGATAAATTTGTAGTTATATGAAAAAAACAGATTAGAATTATCAGCAAAAAAAAACGTGTCTTGTGCTTTTTAATAACGGTTGACAACGCATTAAAATACCAATACTGAAATTAGAAGGAAAGGTGCTTCAATACAAACAAGATGTCAAATTCTTGGTGTATTTTTAACTAGAAAGTTGAATTGAAGATGCACATCAACCAAATGATAACTGAAGCTAGGGAAAAAACTTAATTTCCTAAGATAATAAGTTCTCAGGATGGAGTCAAGACACTACGATCTGAAAACATCTGGCTCTGTCCTTTGGTACGTTAAAATTAATATACGGACAAGAAGTTTTTTTTCTGCTGCAGATTATCTACTTAAAAAATTACAAAGTCTAGACAGTAAAGCAGTAAAGATAGCTCTTGGTGTTCCGGGTCATGCAAATACAGCTAATACTTATAAAGAAATCATTTACTATCTCTTTTCTGATCAGCGAAAACTGGCGTATCAAAATATGTGGTTCGTAGTATCTCTATTCCAATTCAGTAAAAGGAAATATTTATTAATCAAGGGCACTGATTTTCCTAAACGGGCACGCAATATTTTTATTTCTGCAGCCCAAATTAAAAAATTTTACAGAAAACATTTATGAAAGAAAATGACATCGATAATCAACAATTCCAATTTTACCGATTTTTTCCACAATTACCTCCTTGGGAACATATTTCAGCTAAATTTGACATTGACTACACGGAAATAAAGAAAAATGGGAAAATCAAAATCTTTTCACCGTTGATGTAAAAAATCACTTAGAAAATTATTATTCTAATCACTTAAAAGTGTATACTGACGGATCTTATTAGAATCAGGCAAAAAATTTGGGGCTGCATATGTGATTCCGACTTTAAAAGTTCAAAAATCTTTTCATTAGGACAACATTTTTTTTATTTTTACTTCTGAATTATTTGCAAAATTTTTATGGCTTTTTTAATTTTTTGTCTGATACTGCTATTGATGTTTGCCAAATTCTTTTTTTGCGTTGACTCAAAGGCAGTGTTAATGGCATTAAAGTCCTGGCATGGTAAAATAAGGAATGATATTGTATTTGAGATAAAATTCCTGATACATTCTATTTCAAGCAGAGGCATCAGCATAAATTTTTGCTGGATCCCCTCTCATTGTGGAATTTTTTCGAATGAGCTGGTTGATTCTTTGGCAAAACAAGGTGCCTCTGAATACGTACTGAAGTGTTTGATTCTAATTTGCATTGTCGTCTTATGAAATTCAAATTTTAAGTTAATGAAATGACATACATTCAAAGATCATAGAAAAACATTATCAGCAGTTTCCTTGCCCACGGAAATTAGAAATTTTTAATACATAAACTGAGATTAAATGCATGGAAACTAAATATTTAAAAAATGTAACATTTGTTGTTCTATTCCACTTTCAGTCCACCCTTTGTTGTTTGATTGCCAAAATTCTTTTTGACATGTATAAAAGGAGAGGTTTAGATATTCATAAGAAATATGCCATGTCAAGAAGTTTTATATGACTCTCAGCAATTCATAGTGTCAGTTGTGAAGTCATATATTCTTCACCTGTAAAACCTTACTGTTAATTCGTATATATATATATATATATATAATATATATATATTATATATATTATATATATATATATATATATATATATATATATATATGATGTGTATATGTAATGTTTATATTAATGTATATACATATATATATATATGTATTATGTATGTATATTTATATGCATGTATATATTTAAAAACTTATGTGTGTGTGGATTTTGGGTGCGTGTAGGGGGAGAGAGAGAGGGAGAGAAGAGAGAGAGAGAGAGAGAGAGGATGAGAGAGAGAGAGGGGAGAGAGAGAGAGAGAGAGGAGAGAGAGAGAGAGAGAGATGCGGAGTGTAATAATAGGTACTTTGGTATGAATGCGGGTGTGTTTTAAATCACCTGTAGTGAATAGACATTAACAAAACAAAACAAAACAAACATACATACATACATACATCATACATAAACATACATACTACATAAACAACATACATACATACATACTACATAATAACATTGCTTTTTGTAATCATGTCATGTATTATTGCTCTTTTGTTTCTGACTAATACAAATTTTTCATGAAAACGGGGGGTTTATTTTTAGTTCATCCGAAAGGACTCATTCCTTCAGGGAACGGGGATGCTAGGGGTTAAACTTTGCGCTCGAAATTTGACAACCAGTTCCCCGTTAAAGGGGGGGATGTTTTCCCCTGGAGTTAACGTCGGCAGACCCGCCTCCCTAAAAACCTTTGGGAGAACTATAAACCAAACGGGGCCCCTGTGCGAACACAGCAAACATCTTCGAAACCCGTTAAATCCTGTACCGTTTTTCGTAAGAGTGGGCCCATTGTTGCCGGGGGGAAAAGATGACAGAATTTGCAAAACCGCAGACACGCCGGGATGGATGTTTAAAAAAAAAAGCATTAGCCTTATTCATTATCCTCGTATAAAAAATAAATAAAAATTAAAAAAAAGAAAAAAGGGAAGAAAGGAAGAAAAAGGAGAGGGGAAGGAAAACAGACAAAAAAAGAGAAGCAGACAAGATAAAGACAGACGGGAGACAGAAGACAACGCAACGAATTGAGGCAAATGAAACCAAAGACCAAAAAACGAAAAAGAGCAGAAAAAAAATGGAACTGGGAAAGCAGAAGGGAAAAGATTATAGTTCTCCCCACCCCACCCCTCCCCCCACCCCACCCACCCACCCCCAGCCCACACCACCCCCCACCCCCCCCCCCCACCCCACCCTCTCCCCCCCCATAACATTTTCCCCCGGGTCCAAGACACACACAACACACACAACCACTCACACACCCCACAACAACACACACACAAACAAAACACACAACGCAAACACAAAAACACAACACCAAACAAAACACACAAACCCCAACACAAACACACACACACTACAACCACACCTCACACACCACACTCACCCCACACCACACCACACCACACACACACACACAAAAAACACACCAAAACCCCCCCCCCCCACACACAACACACCCACACACACACCAACTACACACAACACACCCCACACACACAACACACAAACACACACACAAAACAAACACAACACCACACAACATACTCACCAAAATCACCCACACACAAAACCACCACCACACACCCCAACACACCACAACTTTCCACCAAAAACACACTCAACACAAAACAACACAACACACACACACACACCACACACACACAAAAACACAAAACCCCACACCCCCCACCCCACACAAACACACACCACATACACACACAAACACTTCAAACACAAAACACCACACCAAAACCCCCAAACAAAACACAACACACACACCCACCACAAAACAACAAAAATAAACACACCACACCACACAACACCACAACACCCAAAAAAACACAACAACCAAAATTTTCAACACAAAAACACCCTCCTACCCTCCCTCCAAAACCACCCCCCCCCCCCACCCCCCCCCCCAAATTCCCCGTACCTCCCCTTTCCCTCCCCACCCCCCCTCCCACCCTGACCCTAACTCCATCCCTACTACCCCCCCCCCCCCCCCCCCCTACCCCCCCCCCCCCCCCCCCCCCCCCCCCCCCCCCCCCCCCCCCCCCCCCCCCCCCCCCCCCCCCCCCCCCCCCCCCCCCCCCCTCCCCCCCCCCCCCCCCCCCCCCCCCCCCCCCCCCCCCCCCCCCCCCCCCCCCCCCCCCCCCCCCCCCCCCCCCCCCCCCCCCCCC
>JAQIHA010000582.1:0-12500 GCA_028751875.1 Rapana venosa | reverse complement strand
CATACAGAAACAAAGACAATGAGAAGAAAAGAAGAATGTGAAAAATTGCGAAGAAGTAAAAAGAAATTTGAAGAAGAAGAGAAGAATGCAAAAGAAGAAGAATGAATGCAAGAAGAAGAATGCAAGAGAGGGGAGGAAGAAGGAAAGAAGAAGAAGAAGAGAAGAAGAAGAAGAAGCAAGAAGAAGAAGAAAGAAGAAGAAGAAGAAGAAGAAGAAGAAGAAGAAAGAAGAAGAAGAAAGTGCGATGAAGAAATGCAAAGAAGAAAAAATTGCAAAGAAGAATTGCAAAGAAGAAGAAGAAGAAGAATTGCAAAGAAGAAGAATGCAAAGAGGAAGAGGAAGAAGAAGAAGAAGAAGGTGAAGGAGAAGAAGAAGAAGAGAAGAAGAGAAGAGAAGACGCAGAAGAAGAAGAAGCAGAAGAAGAAGAAGCAGAAGCAGAAAGCAGAAGAAGAAGAAGAAGAAGCAGATGAAGAAGCAGAAGCAGAAGAAGCAGAAGAAGAAGCAGAAGAGAAGCAAGAAGCAGAAGAAGAAGAAGAAGAAGTGCGATGAAGAATTGCGAAGAAGAATTGCAAAGAAGAATTGCAAGAAGAATTGCAAAGAAGAAAGAGAAAAAAAGAAGAAGAACAAGAAGAAGAGTAAAAAGAGAAGAAGAAGAAGAAGAACAAGAACAAGAACAAGAAGAATTCGAAGAAGAAGAAGAAAGAAAGAAGATTGAGATATAAAAAAACATCCGTCTTTCATATAGAAAGGGGCTTTTTTTAAAGGACCAAAATTCCCCCCGGGAAAGACACATGGGGTTGTGTGTTTTGGTGTGTGGGGGAATGGGGTTGTGGGGAATTTGTAATGCGTGGGTGCCCTGTGTTTTAATCACCAGGTGTCAAAAAAAATTCTTTGGGTTTTATGATTGTGATGATCCAGCCAAGGGACTCATGTTTGGATCACTCCCGAAAGGGCAAAAAAGGGAAATAGCAAACCCCCATTCTTTTTCATCATATTTTGTAACATTCATTTAATGCGGCGTTTGGGCAGGCTTTTATCGCTGACATTAATGTACGTTTTGCGCGAAATTGGTTTTTCGAAAACATCATTACTTAAAAAAAAACAGAAAAAGGTACCCCCCCAAAATCCTTTTTTTCATCACCCAGAAAACTCCCTTTACCTGGGTGTAAAAAAAAGGTAAAGGTGTTGCCCCCCCAAAAACCTAAAAAGGTCGAAGGGAGGAGGTGTCAAGACCTCAGCTTTTTAAAGGGGGCCACCCTATTGAGGGCGGGGGCGAAAAATCTCCTCTCCTCTCCTCGCTGTTTTAACCTTCCTCCCCAAAAGAGGGTAAGTCCCCTTTTCAGCTGGGTGAACGGGGGAACGAACTCAACCCAAGGGGGGAAACGGTTTTGGGATGTGCCTAAAAATTGGCGGTGGGGGAAAGCGGTATTTGCCCAAATGGGGCAAAACCCCACCCCCCTTCTTGTAGGGTATGTTATGTTTTTAAATTATGTTTTTCAAGACTGAAAAAAAAGTTTAAAATTTCCCTTCCCTTCCTTTATTTTTTCCAAGCCCGGGGGGTAGTACTTCAAAAAAGGGTTGTCCCAGGTATATGAGGGCCCCCCCCCCCCCCCCCCCTTTTCCCCCCCCCCACCCCCCCTTTCCCCCCCCCCCAACGCCAGAAGGAAAAGATACGATTTTTCCCTTTTTTTTCAATTCTCTGACATCGCCCTTTATTTTTATTTATAGGGTGGGTAGATGTCGTTAAAAATTTGCGAAAGGATGGGGAGGGGGAAGGGGGAGGGGGGGGAGGGGAGGGGGGTTGGGGAGGGGGGAGAGGAGGAGGAAAAAAAAAAATTGCCCTGGGTTATATCCGTGAAATTTTTTGTAGTTCTTTCCCTTTATGACGAAAACAAATCTGAAAATACAAACATTTTGGGGTTTACAGGGAAATTTTGGATTTAGGAGTGTGTTTGGTTGGTTGGTTGAGTGTGTTTTTTGTTTGGGTTTTTCTGTCTTTTTCCGGGTTTTTCTTTTCCGTCTTTTTGGTGTTTTGGTTTTGGTGTTGTGTTGGGGGTTTTGGTGGTGGGGTGGTGTGTTTTTTGTGGGGTTAAAAAATTTTTTTTCGCTCATAACAAAGGGCAGACAAAAACATAGTAGTATTGCTGCCCGAGTGTTCGAAAGGGCGACGAAGAATTGGAAGGGAAAAAGAAGAAGAAGAAGAAAAAGAAAAGAAGAAAAAAGGGGAAAAAGGGAAGGGAAAAAGAAGAAAAAAGAAGAAAAAAAGCAGGGAAAAAGAAGAAGAAGAAGGGAAAAAAAAAAAGAAGAAGAAGAAGAAGAGAAAAGAAGAAAAAACAAAAAAGAAGAAGAAAGGGAAAAAAAGAAGAAAAAAAGAAGAAAAAGCAAAGAAGAAGAAGAAGAAGAAGAAGAAGACGAAAAAGCAGAAGAAGAAGAAGAAGAAGAAGAAGAAGAAGAAGAAGAAGCAGAAGAAGAAGAATTTGAAGAAGAAGAAGAATTTGAAGAAGAAGAAGAATTTGAAGAAGAAGAAGAATTTGAAGAAGAAGAAGAAAAGAAGAAGAAGAATTTGAAGAAGAAGAAAGCAACAGAAGAAGAAGAAAAGCAGAAGAAGAAGAAGAAGAAGAGAAGAAGCAGAAGAGAAGAAGCAGAAGAAGAAGAAGAAGAAGAATTTGAAGAAGAAGAATTTGAAGAAGAAGAAGAATTTGAAAGAAGAAGAAGAAAGAAGAAGAAGAAGAAGAAGAAGAAGAAGAAGAAGAAGAAGAAGCAGAAGAAGAAGAAAAGAAGAATTTGAAGAAGAAGAATTTGAAGAAGAAGAAGAAAATTTGAAGAAGAAGAAGCAGAAGAAGAAGGAGGAGAAGAAGAAGAAGAAGAAGAAGAAGAAGAAGAAGAAGAAGAAGAAGAAGCAGAAGAAGAAGAAGAAGAAGAAGAAGAAGCAGAAGCAGAAGAAGAAGAAGCAGAAGAAGAAGAAGAAGAAGAAGAATTTGAAGAAGAAGAAGCAAAAGAAGAAGAAGAAGAAGAAGAAGAAGAAGCAGAAGAAGAAGCAGAAGCAGAAGAAGAAGAAGAAGAAGAAGCAGAAGCAGAAGCAAAGAAGAAGAAGAAGAAGAAGAAGCAGAAGCAGAAGCAGAAGAAGAAAAGAAGAAGAAGGAGGGAGGAGGAGAAGAAGAAGAAGAAGAAGGAGGAGGAGGAGGAGGAGGAGGAGAAGGAGAGAAGAAAAAGAAGAAGAAGGAGGAGGAGGAGGAGAGGAAGAGAATTTGACGAAGAATTGCGAAGAATTGCAAAGAAGAAGAATTGCGAAGAAGAAGAATAATTGCGAAGAACTGCGAAGAAGAAGAATTGCGAAGAAGAAGACTAAGAATTTGAAGAACAAGAACAAGAAGAATTGCGAAGAAAGAATTGCAAAGAAAAGAAGAAGAATTGCAAAGAACAAAAAGAATTGCAAAGAACAAAAAGAATTGCTAAGAATGAATTGCAAAGAAGAAGAAGAAGAACCACCACCACCACCACCACCACCACCAACAACAACAACAGCAACAACAATAAAACAACTCATCTACAACCACCATTGAGGGAGGAGGGTAGGTATTGTAAGCTAAGCCTCTTGTTCAACCTTGGTACTTGGTACAACCTGGAGAGATTTCCTTGAAGGCTCAACCCCCCCCCCCCCCCCTTTCCCCACCCCACCCCACCCACCCACCACACCCCACAAACCCCCAAATCCCACTCCCACCCCCCACTTCAACCCCCCCCCCCCCCCCCCATCCCCCCTCCCCTATCCCTTAGGTCTTTCTGTGTGGAAGGATGAAAGAGTATTGTTTCATCAAGCACCTGTGCTACTACTGGGTCAATATTGTTTCTTTGTGGAGTGGACACCAGCTAATCTCATTTGGCTCCTGCTTTAAGTGTCCGGCAACTGGTCACCTACTTAAGTTGATGTAACGCATGCTTCGCTTGGGTTTGGGTTTGGGTTTTTTTAAAATTGGTGTCCTGCAACTTTTCAACTAGTTTAGTGATGTAACGCACGTTTCAATTAGGTTTGGGTTTAAAAAAAATAAAATTTGGTGTCTGCAACTTTTTCAACTGTTTGGTGATGTAACGCACGTGTTACTTGGGTTTGGGTTTTTGAAATTTTGGTGTCGGCAACTTTTTCAACTGTTTAGTGATGTAACGCAGGTTTCCCTTGGGTTTGGGTTTTTTAGAATTTGGTGTCCTGCAACTTTTCAACTGTTTAGTGATGTAACGCACGTTTGACTTAGGTTTTTTTGTTTTTTGTTTTTTGGGTTTGGTGTCGCAACTTTTCAACTAGTTTAGTGATGTAACGCACGTTTCGTAAGGTTTGGGTTTCTGAAATTTGGTGTCCGCAACTTTTCAACTGTTTAGTGATGTAACGCACGTATCACTTGGGTTTGGGTGTTTTTTGTTTATTTTGGTTTGGTGTCGCAACTTTTTCAACTGTTTAGTGATGTAACGCACGCTTTACTTGGGTTTGGGTTTTTTAGAATTTGGTGTCCCTCAAGTTTTCAATTGTTTAGTGATGTAACGCACGTTTCACTTGGGTTTGGGTTGTTTTTTGAAATTTGGTGTCCCTCAACTTTTTCAACTAGTTTAGTGATGTAACGCACGCTTTACTTGTTTTTTTTTATATTTTAATTTTGGTGTCCTGCAACTTTTTCAAATGTTTTAGTGATGTAACGCACGTTTCACTTGGGTTTGGGTTTTTTTTGGGTTTGATGTCCAGCAACTTTTTCAACTGTTTAGTGATGTAACGCACGTTTTACTCAGGTTTGGGTTGTTTTTTTTAATTTGGTGTCTGCAACTTTTCAACTGATTAGTGATGTAACGTACATTTCACGCAGATTTGGGTTTTTGAAATTTGGTGTCCGCAACTTTTTCAACTGTTTAGTGATGTAACGCACGTTGCACTTGGGTTTGGGATTTTTGAAAATTTGGTGTCCGCAACTTTTTCAACTGTTTAGTGATGTAACGCATGTTTCAATTAGGTTTGGGTTTTTAAAATTTGGTGTCCGCAACTTTTTCAACTGTTTAGTGATGTAACGCATGTTTCAATTAGGTTTGGGCTTTTTATTTTTTATTTGGTGTTCCGCAACTTTTCAACTGTTTAGTGATGCAACGCACATTTCACGCAGATTTGGGTTTTTGAAATTTGGTGTCCGCAACTTTTTCAACTGTTTAGTGATGTAACGCACGCTTCACTTTGGTTTGGTTTTTTAAAAAATTTTTGGTGTTCGGCAACTTTTCAACTAGTTTAGTGATGTAACGCACGTTTCATTTGGGTTTGTTTTTTTAAAAATAATTTGGTGTCCATAACTTTTCAACTGTTTAGTGATTTAACGCACGTTTCACTTGGGTTTGGGTTTTTGCATTTGGTGTCCGCAACTTTTCAACTGTTTATTTATTTATCTTTATTTTATCCTTTTATATCGAGAATAATGGAATGAGCACGTATGTGCTTTTTTAAAAAAAAACATCCAGTCCCCTTGTGTATGCGGTTTTGTACATTTTGTCATCTGTTCCCACCGGCACACAATGGTCTACTCTTACGAAAAGCGGAACAGGATTTTAACGTGTGCGTAAGATGTTCTGTGTGTGCGTGCGTGCGTGCGTGTGTGTGTTTTGGGAAAGAGACAGAGAGATAGATAGACAGACACACACACACACACACACACACACACACACACACACACACACACACACACACACACCACACACACACACACACACCCACCACCCCACACACCACACAACCCCCCCCCCCCACACACACACACACAAACACATACACACTCTCTCTCTCTGACCGACGGACAGACAGACAAACAAACAGGGAAAGACATAATGATCACGTTGTACGTTGCCAAATCCAATAACTGTGTGTGCATGTGTGTGTGTTTCAACCACAATGACAACAGGGACCTCAAACATCCCGTTACCGGACCGGCCACACCTTTTGTCCAGGACACAGGTAGTTAGGGAGGGTTCGAACCCTCTCAGCCTCTTAAGCCACCAGTTCAAAGAATACAAAACAAACAACTGGTGGCCCCCCCCCCCCCCCCCCACATGACCCTTCCCCCTCCCCTCCCCTCCCCCTCCCCCCCCCCCTCCCCTCTCTCTCTTTCTTTCCTCCTCTCTGCTCTCTCTCTCCTCTTCTTTCTCTCCCCCTGCTCTCTCTACTCCATCTTTCCCTTCTCTCTCTTGCTCTCTCTCTCTCTTTCTCTCTCATCTCCCCCCTCCCTCCCTCCCTCCTCCCCCCCTCCTCTCTCTCTCTCCCTCCCCTCCCTGTCTTCCCTTCCCTCCTCTCTCTCTTTCTTTCTCTCTCTCCCTCCCCCTGCTCTCTCTCTCCATCCCCTCCTCTCTCTCCCCCTCCTCCTCTCTCTCTTTCTTTCTCTCTCCTCTCTCCCGCCCCTCCTCTCTCTCTTCTTTCCTCTCTCCCCCCCCTCCTCTCTCTCCTCCATCCCCTCCTCTCTCTCCCTCCCCTCCTCTCTCTCTTTCTTCTCTCTCTCTCCTCTCTCTCCCTCCCCCCTCCTCTCTCTCCCTCCCCTCCTCTTCTCTCTCTCTCTCCCTCCCCCCTCCTCTCTCTCTCTCTCCCTCCCCTCCTCTCTCTCCCTCCCCTCCTCTATCTCTCTCTCTCCCTCCCCTCCTCTCTCTCTCCTCTCCCTCCCCCTCCTCTCTCTCTCCCTCCTCTTCTCTTTCCCCGCCTCTCTCCTCTCACTCTCCCTCCCTCTCTCTCTCTCTCGCACTCCATCTCTCTCCCTCTCTCTCTCCTCTCTCTCTCCCTCCCCTCCTCTCTCTCCCCCCCTCTCTCCTCTCTCTTTCTTTCTCTCCCTTCCCCTCCTCTCTCTCTCTCTCCCTCCCTCCTCTTCTCTCTCTCTCCCCCTCTCTCCTCTCTCCCTCCTCTCTCTCTCCCCTCTCCTCTCTCTCTCTCTCTCTCCCCTCCCCTCCCTCTCTCTCTCCCCTCCCTCCTCCTCTCTCTCTCTCTCTCCTTTTCTCTCTCTCTCTCCCTCCCCTTTTCTCTCTCTCTCTCCTCTCTCTCCTCTCTCTCCCCCTCTCTCTCTCTCTCTTCTCTCTCTCTCTCTCCCTCCCTCTCCCTCCATTCCCCCCCCCCCCCCTCTCTCTATCTCGTTAGGCAAATACCCTCGTTACATCTCTCGAGCTAGTATATTCACACACAACACCCCTCACCGAACACCACCCTATCCAATATTGAATTTGTCTGCTGTCAACTTTGGTAATTCGATCTTAATTTGGTGGGTGGGGTGGGGTGTGGTGGTGGGTGGAGTTGTTAGAGAGAGAGAGAGAGAGAGAGAGAGAGAGAGAGAGAGAGAGAGAGAGAGAGAGAAAGAGACAGAGTGTGTGTGTGTGTGAGAGAGAGAGTGTGGGGGGGGGGGGGGGGAGATAGAAAGACAAGAAGAGAGAGTGTGTGTGTTGTGTGTGAGAGAGAGTGTGAAAGAAGAGAGAGAAAAGAGAGAGTAGTTGTATGTGTGTGAGAGAGCGAGAAGAGAGAGAGAGTAAGAGAGAGAGTAAGAGAGAGAGAGAGTGTGTGTTTGGTGTGAGAGAGAGTATTGTATGTGTGTGTGTGTGAGAGAGAGAGAGGGAGTGTTCCTCTTTGTGTGTATGTGCGTGTATCCCATTGTGTTTTGTGTGTGAGAGAGAGAAGTTGTATGTGTGTGTATAGAGAGAGAGAGAGAGAAGAGAGAGAGAGAGAGAGAGTGTGTGGTGTGTGTGTGTGGAGAGAGAGTGTGTGTGCTTGTGGTGTCTGTATGCGTGCGCGCGCGCGCGCTCGTGTATGGACATACAAATCTCTAGGTGAAAAAAAATCACAGAAAATATTTTCCAAATAAAAAATTCTGTCTTTCAACTGATTGCTCAAGACACGGTAAAGTAAAAGAGATCCGACCACTGACATGAAGGAGAGAGAATCTTTAATGCGCATAACTATTTTGATCTTCTACACGGGGTTTATACACGAAAGGAATGAAGGCACTGGCAGGTCTGCACTTGGAAATCGACCTGGAAGTATGGTCAAAACCCCATGACCTACTTAATTCACCAGACAGCGTTGCCGAGATTCGAACCCACGACTTCATGGAACTAAACAGTCTTAACCACTCGGCAATAGCGTCCGTGAGGTGTGCTTTATAAAATTGATAATATTGTAACAGCGTGGAGATCTTGATCTGCTATGACACCAGAGTATGAGTATGGAAGGACATGGTATCTGAGAAACAGGCTGCCTAAATAATACATCCCATGGTACAGTCGTGAACCGCTGACTAGCATCTTGTTTGATGCTCCAGCCCGTAGACTCCAAGTTCTTTCACTATCCTGTGGGCGATGTCATTTTGTATCAGTGGTAGACATTTGATCTGCCACAACTCTGTACATTTCGGCAACGGCAGTGCTGTATGGATAGAGAGAATATGTCTCTATTTAAGAGGCTGCATAAATATTACGTCTGACTGCGAAGACAATGTGTACGCAATGAACGGCTTTCAATTACCACCCAACAAAACAGAGCACTGCACAATTTGCAGGTGTGTCCCAAATTAGTAACACGTCGCTCTGATCGCATGGGAGGTAATCTAATTACCACACCATCACATAATTTTTTTTTATATCAAAGGGTATGGTTGAGGTGGAGTGCTCAAAAGATGAGCGGCGTGGGAACAGCAGGGCAGGACCTTCACAAATGATGCAGCAGCAACAACAACAACAAAACAACCAACAACAACAACAACCCCCCCCCCCCCCCCCCCCCCCAACATCCACACAAAACTCAACAAAGTAAAAAAAAACCAACCACCAAATTACGTCCTTTTAGTTCGAAACTTTTCGAAACACATTTTCCTTGTATGTTTGTCCGTCGTGTCCGACGATGACCTCCAAAACAGCAGAGGAGGCAGCCGCTGTTTTGGAAATTGGGCAGAAATTTGATTATAGTGGAGATGCCTTGCCCACAGTACATCCACACTCTCTCGGCCAAGTGGGCATAAGGACAGTCAGCGTTGGAGATGTTCTCCAAAGGCCAACCAGCCCCCAGGGCTGCAGCAGCACATAAGGACTGTGCGAGTCAGGCCTCCTAGTCAGAGAGTCATAGTCGATCACTAAAGACTAAGCTGTAATGGCTAACTAGCCCCCAAGACTGCAGCACATAATAGACTGTAGCAAGTCAAGCCTCCTAGTCAGAGAGTCATAGTTGATCACTGCAAGACTAAGCTGTAAAGTGGGAATTCTTTTCCTTGTAATGGTGTGTAGATTCCATCGTATTCTTTTCCTTCTTTCTGTTCTTTTTTCATTTTTTTTCTATCGTTCTTTCTTTCTTAGAGGACCCAGTTGTCAATGGGTACTACCTGCCCTCTTTAGGGTCAGGGAAGGAAGGTAAAGCAGCGAGGGAGAGGAGACGGGCGCCGTTGCCCTCAATATGCTGGACCCTTAGAGAAGTTGAGGTCTCTGACGCCTCGCTCCCCTACGACCACCATAGGTTATGGCCCCCCCCCCCCCCCCCTTTTCTTTCTTCTTTTTTCCCCCTTTTTTGGGGGGTGGGTGGGGGGGGGGGGGGTTGGAAATGTCAACGAAAAATGTTTTTCCTCGTTGTTTGTCAACCCGACCAATCAAAAGGCGAGTATTTCGATTGCTTTTGTATGTTTTTTTTTTTTTTTTGTTTTGGTTTTTGTTTTTTTCTTTTTCTTTTTTGTCTGTGTTTGAAGCTTGTAATATGCTTCCCCCCCCCTTTTTAACAAAGTAAGAGGGAAAAAAAAAACACCCTTTTTGTATCGAAACGGGTCAAAATATCTCGATTCTTTTTAAGCAGGGTGATAGCTTACTTTTTCAGGCCGAAAAAAGAATCCCTAAATTTTTCCTCTGTGCGGTGTGTGTGTGTGTGTGTGTGTGTGTGTGTGTGTGTGTGTGTGTGTGGTGTTTTGTGTGTGTGTGTGTGTGTTGTGTGGTTTGTGTGTGTGTGTGTGTGTTTGTTTTTGTGTTGTGTGTGTGTGTTGTGTGTGTGTTGGGGTGTCTGTGTGTTGTGGTGTGTCTGTGGGGTTTGGGGTGTGTGTTTTTGTTTGTGTGTGTGTTTGTTGTGTTGTGTGTGTGTGTTGTGTATGTGCGACGCACGCGTGCGTTCGTGTATGTGCCGTATTAGTGGTTTGGTTTAATGACGGTTTAAATGACAAGTTTATTCACAAAACGACATGTTTCAATCCAATCCAATCCAATCTTGTTTGTTTATCACCCCGCCGACCACAGAGGCCATATCAGGGCTGTCACCGCATCAAACTTAATTTGGGTCTGTCACCGCGTCAAAACTTAATTTGGGCTGTCACCTCTCAAAACTTAAGTTGGGTCTGTCACCGCGTCAAACTTAATTTGGGTCTGTCACCGCGTCAAACTTAATTTGGGTCTGTCACCGCGTCAAACTTAATTTGGGTCTGTCACCGCGTCAAACTTAATTTGGGTCTGTCACCGCGTCAAACTTAATTTGGGCTTGTCACCGCGTCAAATTGAAGTTGGGGCTGTCACCGCGTCAAACTTAATTTGGGTCTGCCACCGCGCCAAACTTAATTTGGGTCTGTCACCGCGCCAAACTTAATTTGGGTCTGTCACCGCGTCAAACATAATTTGGGTCTGTCACCGCGTCAAACTTAATTTGGGCTTGTCACCGCGTCAAATTGAAGTTGGGCCTGTCTTCGCGTCAAACTTAATTTGGGTCTGTCACCGCGTCAAACTTAATTTGGGTCTGTCACCGCGCCAAACTTAATTTGGGTCTGTCACCGCGTCAAACTTAATTTGGGTCTGTCACCGCGTCAAATTTAAGTTGGGCTGTCACCGCGTCAAACTTAAGTTGGGTCTGTCTTCGCGTCAATCTTAATTTGGGTCTGTCACCGCGTCAAACATAATTTGGGTCTGTTACCGCGTCAAACTTAATTTGGGTCTTTATAAATTCCATACATTATTATTATTATTATTATTATTATTATTGTTATTACTTACAAGCTAACGTGGTTTATATAGTGCGCTCTGTTCTTCTTCTTAGGTTAACGCAGAATTTGTTAAAAAAAAGTGTCACCAAAAAATACAAGCACAATCTTGACAGGACAACAAAAAAGGTAAAGGTGTCCCAAAACTTATAAGGTCCATCCATCCATCCATCCATCCATCCATCCATCCATTCACACATACATACATCCACACATCCATCCATGGAGAGAAGGTGTTGATCTGCCAACAAGTAAACCGTGAGGTTCTGGGTTCGATTCCCAGCCTCGCCCTTTCTTCCTCCCAGTTTGACAAAAAAATCGAACTGAATGTCAAAGTCCTTCGGATGAGACTATAAACCGAGGCCCCGTGTGCGAACGCATGCAGAACATCTTGCGACACGTTAAATCCTGTTCTGCTTTTTGAAAGAGTTGGCCATTGTGTGCCGGTGGGAACAGATGACAAATTACAAAAAGGCATACACACGGGGACTGGATGTAAAAAAAGCACAGAGTGCTTTTTCCATTTTTCCTCGATATAAAATAATAAATTAAATAAATAAAAATCCATCCCTCCATACACCACTTTCCCCCACCACCATGGGATACATAATACTTAATTCACACATCCATGCATTCTACATGCATGCATTACACATACATACATTCACACATCCTCACCGTAAACCACCATCCGTCATCATCCATCCATCCATCCATTCCAATCATCTAATTCTGCATTACAATTAAAATTCTCACACACACCATTTCCATACATTATACAACACACATTTTACTTACATAAAATACAACACAATTCCATTATCAATCCATCTATAGATATATCCATTCATCCATTCCCTCTACATCATACATCCATCCATCCCTTACACATACACCCTCCGCCCCTCTCCCCCCCTCCCCCCCCCCCCTCCCCGGCCGAAGTTGAGAATACGGCTACCTTCTGGTAGTGGGAGGTGTTGGGGGGGGGGGGGGGGGGGAGGGAGGTGGGAAAAAAAAAACGGTCTCACATACGCCCCCCAAAAAAACCAAAAAAAAACCACCCAAACACAACCCAACCCAAAATCTTACACCTTTGTTTGAACTACCTTGAAGCTCTTAGTGAAGAAGAACGAAAAACCAAGACCCCCATCCCCCCCCCCCCCCCCCCTACCCTTCCCCCCCTCCCCCCCTAACAAAAAAGAAAAAAAAAGAAAAAGTACCGGGGTTTTAGCCTCTTTTACCCCGGGTCATCGGTGGTGGCTTGCAAAACGGAAGTGGATACGTTGACGTCACAAAGGGGGGGGGGGGGGGGGGGGGATACCAAACAAAAAAAAAAATGAAAGGAGGGGGGGGTGGGGTGGGTGGGTGGGGGGGGGGGGTGGGGCGGGTACGTTGTTCTTTTAAACGCTTAAGTCAACAGGGTATCAACCGGCTTAGACCCAACACATTACACACTATACACACACACGCTTGCGCGCGCGCGCTCAACAACAACACTTTCATCCCCAACCCCCA
>JAQIHA010000581.1:5000-13727 GCA_028751875.1 Rapana venosa | reverse complement strand
TCCCCCTGGACCCCAGGGGGAAAATTTAATGATGCCCTTTCTGTCCTCCTCCCTCCCCCTCCTTTCTTGTTTTCCGGCGTTTCTTGTCTTGTCTAGCTGTCGTCTGTCTGTCTGTCTGTTGTTGATTCGCGGTGTCTTTTTATGCGTTTTCTAGTTGTCTGTTATTGATCTGTCTTTTTCATCATCATCATCTTAGCAGCAACGCAGCAACAACAGAAAAAACAAAGCAAAAACATGTCGGGGGGCTGTACTGAAACCAAGCCCCAAAAACGGTCACCCACCCAAGGGTAACCACGCTCGATGTTTGAAAAATTAGGGGGGGTAGCGAGTGCTCTGACCACTGGCTGTCTCGTCTCGGTGTTTTTTTGTACTGTGTTTGTAGGTATTTGTATTGTAATGAAGTATTGAATTGTTTGACTGTGTTGTATTGTAATGTTTTGTTTTGTATTGTAATGCATTATACTGTATCAAAATTTATTGTATTTTGTTTTTGACTGTAATGTTTTGTATAGGGGACGTGTTGCTCAGTGGTCAGAGCACTCGTTTTCCCCTAGGCCAAGTTAAGCAGCATTGTATGGTTACCAAGAGGTAGGGGGCCCGTTTGCGCGCCTTGGCTTCAATACAGCCCCCCAGTTCACACAGCTGTCAATGGGTACCTGCCCTCTTTAGGGTCAGGAGGTAAAGCAGCGAGGGAAAGGGGAGGGGGCGCCCCCCAAAAATATGCTCCCCCTAGAAATGGGTCTTGATGCTCACTCCCTTCGCCCAAATGGGGCTATGGGAATTTTTATTTTTTTATTACATTTTAAGTCATTAAAGATTTGTTCGTGTTTTCGGGCTGTTCTCCCGGGGAGAGGGTTCACCACAAGGCAGCCCCACCCTTTTAAAAAGAATAGGTATGCATTTTGTGTTTGTTCCCTAAAGGACTTGCTTTTTTTTTCGTCGCTGAAAAGTGTATTACGCACTGGAACTCGGTTTATCATCTCATCCGAAATACTAGCAACCAGACCACGTCTCAAGGTGCAGTGAAAGGGGGAAAACTTTGGACACAAACGGAATCAAATCCGGGCGCACTTCTCCCTTTCTAGACAGGAGTGCTATCGGTAGACATCTGATCCACCGTGCGTGCGTGCGTGCGTGTGTGTGCGTGCGTTCGCGCGGCTGTATGAGAGAGATAATATATAGAGGCAGAGAGAGATAGAGACAGACAGACGGACATACAGAAATAAAAACGCCTCAATGAATGTTGATATAAGGCCGCCGATATGTACACAGAGTGACACACGCAAACCAAGAAAACGCAATGATTACATAAAAGGGACATAGTGCAAGGAATAAAAGCCTTTTATGAGAAAAAGCGAAACAAAGTTATCCTAAGACATAGCATGCATTGCTTATTTCTTTTCTGTACCTGTCAATATAATCATAGTATACGGTTTTTCCTGCCTTGGGGGATACAGAATAAACACAGCAACATTTCAAATAGGTGTATAACTAAGAGAGAGAGAGAGAGGGAGAGAGGAGAGAGAGAGAGAGAGTGGGAGAGAGAGAAAAGACGAAGAAAAGACAGACAGACAGACAGACAGAGAGAGTACGAATATTTTTTTCTGTTGAGGGTAAAGGATAAACTTACAGCTTCTTGACACCATACCCTCAGCCCCACTTCCCTCCCTTCCCCCCTCTCTCTCTCTCTCTCTCTCTTTCTCTCTCTCTCTCTCTCTCTCTCTCTCTCTCTCTCTCTCTCTCTCTCTCTCTCTCTCTCTCTCTTCAGTCAAAAACAACAACAAAATAAGTGTCGGCGAGGAAAAACAAGATAGAGAGAAAGAGGGAAGGAGGGAGGGAGAGCGAGAGACAGACAAAGATACGTACACATCTTGTGTGCAGGCAAGGGGTGTGTATAAAGGCTGTGTCCCTGTCCCAGGGTAAGGATGGGACAAATAAATGATGCTTATCTTAAACCCCCAAAAAATTAATGTGATTATGTTATTCGTTTCTCTTCTTCTTCTTCTTTTCTTGATTCGTTTCTTTGTTTTCTTGTTCTTGTTCTCTTTTAGAACATCTATTCCTCCAACTGTCTTGTGGCGTCAGTGTTTGTACATCCCCTTTTGCCCTATGTTTAAAACAGCTACTTCATTTTTCACTCATCCCCTCTGCCTGCTTGGACTTTTTCCATCTCCTCACTAGCCAGTGAGCATTGTTTTTCCCTCGTGACTCCCTCGCTTCATCTTCCTCTAACTCACGACCTGTCATGTCTAAAACCAGGGTCCAGTGGCACCCAATCTGGTAGGGGTTTTCGCCAAATGCCCCCCGTCTTCAGACCTGTACATCCAAGAAAAATGCGTTTTTGGAAGAACAGGGGGTCCCATTCAAAGGAAAACTTCAATAAAAACTCGATGTATCTCTTAAATTAAAATTTGACACTCTAAAGTTTAAAAACCCAAAAACTCCATCTTAAACCCCAACAGACTTTTCGCGGGGACCTTTTGGATCTCAATACCACGGAAAAATCGCTTTTTGGGTGAAAAAAAACTTGAAAAAAGTTCCCTCTTCACATTTTGTTCCCAAGCAAAAAAAATTCAAAAGAAAAATACGACTCAGTTCAGCACCTTAAATTTCGCAAAATCATCTTTTTCAGTTGACAGAAAAACAATTTTTAAAAAAACTTCAGTCTCACCCCCGCTGTCCTTTCCCCCTGTCAATTTGGGAAAGGGAAAAAAGCTGTGCTGTGGGGGATCATTATTCGATACATCAATCCAAGGGCATGAGACCCGGGTACATTTCTACAAAAAATTTGTGCCCTGGAAAAAAGTGCTGCCCTTGTGAACGGGTTTTCAACAGAGTGCATTCAACACCACAGTGAAAAGAGTACAGTCCTGTAGGTCTAAATACTGTTCGCAGGTCCCATCACTGAGGCAATTTGGAGCAGCTAATGAAGTCCCAGAGTTTTTCCCCTGACCCCACACACTATGGTGGCATTGTTCTGCCAGAGGAACCCGTCCCCCTAAAAAAACTCATCTTGCCATCAAACCGTGTCTGTCTGCAGCCTCCTCCCCCCTGAAAGTCGACTTCATCAGCCACGGGCATCCTTTGTGCCCGTTGGATGGATTTTCTGTCACAAAAACCACACCCTCTGAAAAAACGGGGACCACTCAGCTGGCTCCCACTTGAAGACGTCTTGGGCTTTGAGCAGCTAAGGAAAAACCCCCTTTTTCCCCCCAAAAGGAAAAAAATTTTTAAAAACCAAAAATTTAAAATTTTTCATGACAAGGTCGGAACATTCTGCTGTCGGGCCCATCTTAATCATGCCCACTTTCAGAAAATCATAGGGATATCTACACCACAGATTTGTTTCCCAAAACGTTCTCGTCAACCGAATCCCCCTTTCCCTTTCGGGCCTCTGTCTTCCCAATTTTCGCAAACCACAGGGACAGCATGTAGGGTCCCCAGAAACTCATCTTTTTTCACAAATCCTGCTCACCCACCCAACTTTGGCAGCCCCCCTCTTCTCACCAAAAACAGGGAATGGAAAGTCTTTTACTATTCCACTTACCCCCACCCACATCACCACACAGAATGCAAAAGAAAATTAAAAAAATATCAATGAAATCTGTTCACAAGAAAAACAGCGTTTTTCACACACGCCCTCCCCCTTTTCGCAGACATTTTCCCCCTCAAAAACCGCCCCCTTTTTTCCCACTTAAAAACTAACCCTTTTCTTTTGATTTTTTGGTTTTTTTGTGAAAGTTGTTTATTCGATAGGAAAAAACCATAAATTTCCTTCCATCGTAAAGTTCTTTTGTTGTAAATTTTTTGAAAATATAAATGTAAAAATCCTCCTAGTTTTTTTGATCACTTATTTATTTTTGTATTTTAATTCCCAGGTAGAATTTTTTTAAATTTTTTAATGGCTATTCGAAAACAACTTTCCCAAAGGGCCTTGTATGAGGGACGCGAGTAGGTCCCCTTTAATATTTGTATCTTATGAATAAAAAATCGACCGTAAAAGATTAAAAACAATGAAAACAAAAAATTCCTATTTTTGGTGTTCAAAAACATGGAAAAACGTCTTTTAAAACAGATATTTTAATTTCTTTTCCCAGGGTCCCAAATTTCATTCGGAGAGCCCCAAAAAGATCCCCAAAACGGTATTGTCGTTTATACCAAAAAAAATTTCCTTAACTTCGTGAAGATTTGTGTCATTTCAACAGGGAAATCAGTATGGATAGAAGTTTGTTTTTCAAAAAAACCCTTATTTCAGTTCTTGGGGGTTTTCTTTTACAGCATCCTAAGAGCCCCCCAGGGGTTTGGGATGACTTTTGTAAATGATGGACATTTTTGGGCTTTTGGGAAAAAAGAAATTTTTTACAGGTTTTTTCAATATCGATCTATCCAATCCCCCCCGCAGTGGCACAGTTCTTCACGTCCTTTAACCTTTTGAAAAGTTCACTGCCCCCCAGAGTACGTCAAAATCTAGTACCTTTTGATCACGTTTATTCTTTTGACGTCACATCTCTTAAAGAAATTGTGTACCACTGTCGGGGAAATTTGTGATCATAATGCTGTTTTGTCACCTGAGCAAAACGGGGTTCAGAGTGCCCAAAAAGAAACTTGAAAATTCATTTCGCTCATTTAAAAATTTCGATTTGCATCATTTTCCTCTACCCCGCTTCTGCACCCCTTTTTAAATTTTTTTAGTTTCACTGATGGACGATGCCCCTTTTCCCTTTTTGGGCATCGTTTTCTTAAGCATTGTCAACAAGTATTCCTTTAATTCAAAACGGGAAAGTCAAAAATTTTTTTCCTGGCTGGGTCCCCAAGAAATTTTTTCTAGCAATCAAACCCCAGAGACGACTTAAAGAAAGCGGGCTTCATGAGGAATACAAGAAAAAACGAAAACCTTAAGTATATGTTTAAAAAACAAAAATTGTTTTTCCAAAATTTAATTCAAAATAAAAACAATGGGAAAATTATTGGTCTGCTATTCGCCAGCTCTCTAAACCTGGTCTTCACTTTACGAATGTTGTATTCCCTAGATGTTCTCAAAATCACTTTTCTGTGTTGGAAAAAAACTATTTTAAAAACCCAGAACTTTTTATTCAAAAATTTTAAAAAACCCTTTTCGTAGGAAAAAAAGGGTACATAACAAAATTTTTGTTCCCCTTTTGTTGTTCAGAATTTTGCCTATTTAAAGTCTTTAAAAAAAAAAATTCATGGGCTTTGATTTTATTAGCCCTAAAATCTAAAAATCTGAATTTTCATTGCGACTCTCTCCTTATCTTTAAAACCTTTGCTTTTTAACAGTGCTATCCCAAAGCATTTAAATACGGGTAAAGTAATCCCTTTGCAAAAAAAGGGAACATGAAGATTTTAAATAATTTAGACCCCTTTCCTTTATCTTGTATATCTAAACCCCTTGAACAGCATTTAACCCTCATTTTTCACTTTTTTGAATGCAAAGGGCCTTTTTTCTAACCCCTTCCGTCGGGTTTAAAAGCACCCTCCTGTGAAACACACATCAGGATTACGTTTTTGGGGCTGAAATTAATAACAGAAAAGGCTGGTGTTATTTTTATTGATTTAAAAAAGGCCTTGTTTGATTAATCATAATTTTTATTACTAAGCTTCGTTTTATGTTTAGATGAAAACCCTTACTATTTTTTTTTAAAACTATTTTTCAAAAAACTCAGTTGTTTATGCTAAGGAGTTACCCCATCCAAAAAAATTGTTGCTGTGGTGTACACAAGGTTCTATTAGTCCCCTTTATCTCTCTTTACATTAATGATCTTTCCCTTTAACCATTCAAAATTGTTTTTGATTTATTTGCAGATGATACAAAATCTACAATACGTAGTCATGGTATTTAAAGGAATCAAAAATTATTTAAAACCTTAGTTTTAAAACGTCAAAATTTGGTGTGAGACTAATGCTTTGAGGACACCCTGACAAAACAGAAACTATGCTGTTTGTGCGCGTCAGAAAAGGCAAACCTTGAGGCAAACTCATTTACAAATAAAAGTATAATAAAAACAACATAAAACAAGTTAAACGCACAAATTACTTGGGGTAGTCATTGACAAAGCCTCCTTTTGGGAGGATTAAAGTTCACAAAAATTTTCTAAAAAAAAATTTCAGTGACCCGTTTTCCAAAATTAAAACACTTTCTAGATAAAAAATCAAAAAAAAAAATTTTATTTGCTTTTATTCGTCTCGCCTAAATTTTCTGCTCTGTTGTCTGGGGAAGTGTGTTCACTAACCCGAAACCTCTGAACTTCTTAAAAGCAGCCATTAAAGTCATAAAAAAATAATGAAGTTAGCAAAAGCATCAAATAATAATTTATTTAAAAATTTTAGATATTACCCCCTTTTTCTTGCGCCTCCCCTTTAATGTTTTAGCTCCAAGCATGGTAGTTTATGATGCTTTCCCTGGTTATCTAAAAGCAAGTTCTCTTTTCAACATCTACGAATCGACGAGCTTTTTGTCCCCCAAAAAAAACTTAGATCTATTCAAAACGGTTTTCTTTCAATGGGAGCGGAATGGGAATGCCCTTCCACCCATGTTTCGTAGAATACCAGGACTTAATTTTAAAACAGAAATAAAACGCTGTGTTTGATCGTGTGACTAATACTCGCAGTAAAACACACAAAGAATCCCCTGGAAAGAACATAATTGGGGCCCTTTTTGACTATTTCAAGAAAAAAGTGTGCACTTTTGTGTGGTGTGTGTGGAGGGGGGGGGGGGGGGTGGTGCGTGGGGTGTGATTTTGTTGTAGAGCAAGAATGGTGTGGTGTGGTGTGAGGGGGGGGGGGGGGGGGGGGGGAGGCTTTTCCGTTCCTGCGTGTGTACATGTGTGAGTGGGTGTGTGTGTGCCGGCCCCGGGGGGGGGTGGAGGAGGAAGGGGTATAATGTACGGCATGCGCCTGTGTGTAAACAGGGAAACCATTGGGTGTACTGTGAGGAATCTTGGCATTTGTGGTGCTTAATGAAAGAAGAAAAACTGCGTGAATGGGGGGGGGGGGGGGGGGGGGGGGGGGGGGGGGGGGGGGGGCCAGGGGGGGGGGAGGCGGTGAGGAGTGAGATGGGGTGAGTGTCTGAGTACGGTGTGTATGCACATGCCGCGATGAGTGTGTGTGCGTGCGTGCGTGCGTGCATGTGTGTGGTAGGTGTGAGTGTGTGTGTGTGTGTAACTTGGCGGATGTGTATAATTATGTTGCATCGTTTAATGGCTTTCCCCCCAAGTCTTTCTGATTTGTTAATTTGTTCAAGTAGAGTTTTCCACACTTTTGTGGTTGTTTATCGTTTTCTTTTGGTTTTTGCTTTCATTTTGTTTAATTACTTCAAGTTTGTTTTTCTTTCTGGGCAAATTGTAATAGGCCTTTATTTTGCTAATTTTTTTTCCCATTAAAGATTCAATCAATAATTCAATCTTCAATCTTGTCTTGTTTTTCTTCTCTTTATCTTTCTTTCTTCATCTTCTTTATCTCTTCCCTTCTTCTTTTCTTGATTCATTCTCTTTTCTTCTTCTTCTTCTTCTTCTTCATCTTCTTCATCTTCTTCATTCTTCTTTATTCTTCTTCTTCTTCTTCTTCTTGATTCCATCTTCTTCATCTTCTTTTTCTTCTTCTTCTTCTTCTTATCTTCTCTTCTTCTTCTTCTATTCTTCTTCTTCTTCTTCTTCTCTTCTTCTTCTTCTCATTCTCTTCTTCTTCTTCTTTTCATTCTTTCTTCATTCTTCTTTCTTCTTCTTCTTCTTCTTCTCTTTCTTTTTTTCTTTATCTTCTTCTTCTTCCTCCATCTTCTTCTTCTTTATCTTCTACATTTTTTTGCATCCTTCATTTTCTTCTTCAGACCTGTTTTCTATTTTTATCTCTGTGTGTGTGTGTGTGTGTGTGTGTGTGTGTGTGTGTGTGTGTGTGTGTGTGTGTGTGTGTGTGTGTGTGTGTGTGTGTGTGTATGTGTGCATCCTTCTTCATGTTTGTCTGTCTGCACGCCTATCCCTGTCAATCTCCCTCATTTGCTCACACTTTTGCTTGCTTGCTTGCTTGCTTGCTTGTGTTCACTCTCTTTCCTCTAGTAGCCAGGGAGGACATTTGCCAGCAAACACTGGAAGAGAGGAAGAATTGAGATGCAGGGGGTGGAGTTAGGGGACAGGGGTGCAAGGAAGAGGAGGGAGGGTTGGGGGGGGGGGGGGGGAATGGGTGGAGGGGAGAGAAAGTGGTGTGTATTGTGTGTGAAATTGTATGGGTCAAAAGGTCTTCCACGATACATTTAGTCTGAGTTCCTTCTCTCTGTATACATCTCTCTCTGTCTCTGTCTGCATGTCTCTGCTAAGTCAAATATCGCGCGAGCCGCGCGTGTGTGTGTGTGCGTGCGTGCGTGCGTGTGTGTGTGCGTGTGTGTGTGTATCTGTGCGTGTGTGTCTGTGTCTGGGCGCGTGTGTGTGTGTAATTTAAAAAAAGTGTGTATTGTTTGTTTGAAGTCTGCACTCTGTTAGTTTGTATGTCTGCATGTGTGTGTTTATCTGTCTGTATCTCCATAACGTTGTATCTTTTTCTTTCGGAATTCACTGTCTGTCTGTTTTTCTGTCTGTCCGTTCGTCTGTCTGCCTGTCTGTCCGTCCGTCCGTCCGTCCTCTGTCTGTCTGCCCCCCTCTCTCTCTCTCTCTCTCTCTCTCTCTCTGTGTCAGTATATGACAACCGAGTAAATCATATTTCTCTGTCCTCCCAATCTTT
>JAQIHA010000581.1:0-2500 GCA_028751875.1 Rapana venosa | reverse complement strand
ATCGTACGATGACAGCCGTCAGAAATGCCTCGTATTCCTTGAAGAAATATCAAGGAGAGATATAACGAACATTCTCTTGATCGAAGATGAAGAATTTCTAAAATCACTTGCAAAATGTATCTCCCTTGCTTGGGACAGCAGAAAAAAAGAAAACTGCTGTTAACTGATATACCTTTTCAATGTAACACTGTTTTGTTTTCCTTATTTGTGCCATAATTACCGCACAATCAGCCTCATATGCCACCCAAGCAAGGTCATGCTGCAGATAATATTGAATAGACTGAAGCCACAAGCAGAGACCATCATTGCTGAGGAACAAGCAGGTTTCAGAGCAGGGCGCAGCACAACAGAACAGATATTCAACCTCAGAATACTATGTGAGCGGTACCTTCAACATCAACAAGACCTTTACCACGTATTTATCGATTTTAAGAAGGCATTTGACAGGGTGTGGCATGCAGCTTTGTGGGTCAACCATGATTTGTACAGCATCAATGCAAACTGATAGAGTCATCAAACAGCTGTACAGCGAGGCCACCAGTGCAGTGTACTACAACAACAACATTGGAGAATGGTTTCGAACAACAGTTGGAGTAAGGCAGGGCTGTTACTCTCACCCACTCTTTTCAACATCTTCCTTGAGAGAATCATGGCTGATGCACTGGAACATCATGAAGGATCAGACAGCATTGGTGGCAGAACGATCACAAACCTCCGCTTTGCAGATGACATTGATAGAATAGCAGGATCAGAAAAACAAGAGCTTGCCAGCCTAACAGAACACTTGAATAAGGCCTCCAAACATACGGCTTGGAAATCAGTGCAGAGAAGACCAAACTGATGACTATAAACACCAACGGCATTTAGCACTGATATCAGGGTTAATGACCAGAAGCTGGAAACAGTTCAAGCTTCAAGTACTGGGAGCCATTGTATCAGACCAGGGATCCAAGCCAGAAGTAGTATGCAGGACTGCACAGACAATAACAGTTTTGTCAAAACTAAACACCATCTGGAGAGATAAAAATATCTCACTTATCTCCAAGATCAGACTAATGCGCTCCCTTGTCATATCCATATTTCTGTATGCCTGTGAATCATGGACCCTGACTGCAGATTTGGAGAGAAGAGTACAGGCGGTGGAGATGAGATGCTTTCGGAGACTCCTTGGCATCTCCTACAAAGACCACATAAGCAACGAAAGCGTGCATAACAGAATCCAGCAAACCATTGGACCCTATGAGAACCTTCTAACGATCGTGGAAAAACGTAAACTTAAATGGTATGGACATGTCACAAGATCCAAAGGACTTGCAAAGACAGTTTTACAAGGCACTGTCCATGGAGGAAGAAGAAGAGGCAGACCAAGGAAGAGCTGGGAGGATAACATCAGCGAATGGACAGGCCTAGAACTCAACAAAACCCTGAGAAAGGCAGAACAGAGAGAGGAATGGAGGGAACTGGTTGTTGAGTCTTTGAGGGTGCCCCCACGGTCGTCAGACTACGGGACAGATAGATAGATAGATAGATAGATAGATAGATAGATAGATAGATAGATAGATAGATAGATAGATAGATAGATAGATAGATAGATAGATAGATAGATAGATAGATTTGTGGAATGCGAACTCGGTTGGCTAAATTGCCTTATTTGAAAGTGAGGGTCGGGTGGTCGATTTGTCCTTAACTGATGCGCATTTTTTTTACCAAAGCCGGATTGTGACACTGGTGTGTTTGTGGGAGGGGGGGGGTTAATTCGTTCGGTGTTCGGTGTTCTCTCTCTCTCTCTCTCTCTCTCTCTCTCTCTCTCTCTCTCTCTCTCTCTCTCTCTCTCTCGTGATAGCGGTGGCATCATTGGTAATGTAGCATTTGACAGGCGGTGCTTTCTTCTGGTGTCACTGTGCAGGAGAAAGGCTGTTGTGCTGAGGCTGCTGTAAAGGAACGTGAAGTCACTGTCGGTTCATGGAGTAACGCCACGGACTGTCACAGAGCTCAGGCAAACACACGTCACGATCCCTTTGTTAGCGTCAGAGTGTAAAGACATAGGTGAAAAGATGTCAGTGTTTACAGTGTTTGCTTGTATTCTTATGGCACTTACACACACACACACACACACACACACAAACACACTCTTTCTCCCCCCCTCTCTCTCTCTCTCTCTCTCTCTCTCTCTCTCTCTCGCTCGCTCCCTCGCTCTCAAGTCGGGCTGGTTTGCTGGTCATTTGTCATTGTAGATATCCAGAGCACAGAGTGCTGTGCTGAGACTGCTGTGAAGACAAGGAAGTGAGTGTCGGTCAGTTGCCGGAGAGGAGCTGAACGCCTAGGTTATGAAACACCCCTGGCTACACAATGTCCTCAGGGTCAGGGTCAGGTTCACGCTGGCCTGAATGACAGAGGCGGGGGGAGGGGGGGGGGGGGGGGGGGGGCAGCAAGATGGCCGGCGTGCAGGCAGGCTGCCTCAGTGCTGGCTGTTGGGGGGGGGGGGGGGGGGGGGGAGGGG